>JAVTVY010050093.1:0-22805 GCA_036873755.1 Hanleya hanleyi | reverse complement strand
ATGGTGTGTTCAGAACATACCTTTTCATGTTCAAGCATCCGTTGCATAGTATCGCTTAAATAATCAATAATTGAGAAAAATTTGTTTAATTAGGATTTGGTAATGTCCACGAAAATACCCTTCGTCAAGCAATTATACATTTTGGTGAGATATTGCCGTTAACTAGATTCTAATTCGACTAGAAAATACAGTTTCTTGCAGGCGAGAATCGGTCAACAGCGGAGTAAAGGACAATGTATCACTAAGGTCCACACCTAAAAAAATCTGTCCCAGGTTAAACAAACGCGACTCTCACAAGTCCCTGTTTCCTATTCCCTCGAAAGAGACTTCATCCCGACAGATAAAGCCTGGCCTTATCCCCGTATCTCGTAGATTCAGACAGTTATGGACATCGCTGAGCTCTTCCTGCAACACTTAAACAGGGGGATTACTTAGAGAGCAACGTTAACCCGCGGGGCTGCGTCCTGCACTCCATGATTTATGTACCTGGGAGTAATGAGCTGTTACAAGTCGCAAATCCGTCCCTCCTAGCACTTACACTGAATGAGAAACATTACAATAAATCCTGAGACAAGGAGCAATACGAATCTGCAGTTGCTCAATTCCGCTGAGCAAGATAGATTACCACAGCTCTGTTTTTGTTTGTGTATTTGACTTCGAACTTCGTTTAGGAAGAGCAATAATCACACCACAGCTATCAAAAAAACAAAGAAGCAAAGGAAGATGTTTATGTGGCATTTCGAACTTGATTATAAACATGAGAAAGGAGAACCTGCGTTCTGTCCATGAAAGAGTTTTCGCGAAACAAAGTTTTATTGCCGAAAATGTAATATGCAAAGGACTGAAAACCGACAAGATTCAACAGAATAAGCTGATTCGGTCGCATCGAAAGTATCTTATTACATAGTCAGAACTTTTTCAGTATGTGACCTCCAGTTTGTTCGTCCTTTAGATTAGAATCCGCTTGCAGGGCTTTAGCCTGGCTTCAGGCTCCTAAATAAAAAAAAAGTCCCGATCCGTTAACCTAGACGTAATCTCTGCCAAAGACTCAAGTGCGTCATGTTTGTTACATGGTGTTCAAAAGAACAAACGCAATCAAAACGTGACTTGAGATACATACTCTAGAAAACGACTCGGTAAGTAATAAAGATTTTATGTAAAATGTCTTGCTGACATCATTATAAAGTGATGACCGTTTCTCTCTTGTAGGATATCTTGTGTTTTTATTATTCATACACATTTGGAATTGATACTGTCATACGAAATATGTCTTTCGATTATTGATTCGAAATGTCTTTTATGAACGACGGCTGAACATTGAACCTCGGATCTGACGCCTGCTATTCATTCCAGCGTGAATGTATTACAGAATAGTCAGCTCACATCACAGGGCCAATCCTGCCTAGGAAAGCGATATATTTGCCAGACAAGCAAATCCATCTACATCCATTACGACATTTAAGATGGTAAAGATATTCCGTTCATCGGCGTCGATGGTGAGTTGTGGCAGAAGTAGGTCACTGATTGGACAAATGGATAGGAATAGCTGTCGTAAATGTTGATAGCAAAATACGAACGTAGCGTGCAAGATCTATGGCGCTGTGTTTCGTAACTTGTGTCTAATTCCGCTTAACCCGGGGCTAGGGGCCGTATGAGCCCATGTACTCCCAAGATCCTCACGGTACTCATATGAACAGTCACAATCAAAGCGTGACTGAGATACATCATTCTTCAGATGACTTCACAACGAATATTATGGATTAAGAATACTGATCAGCGATACGGATTTGATATTTTTGGAACAAAAACTGTTGACCGCTTCTCTCTTGCAGGAAACAAGCCTATGTTTACGTATACTATGATTGTCTTTTTGAATTTGGTGCTAATACTGTTATATGGATTGTGGACGCGGATATTCTCTAATGGACGACGGCTGAATTATGAATGACGGACTAGACGCTTGTAATGTGGATTTTCTGTGTCAATGTAAGGAAACTATCTGCACCCAAATCATTACATTTACACAAGGGAGGGAGGGAATTTGGCTTGATGTCACACTCAAGCTTGTTTCACTCATATGGTGACAGTCAGTTTGGTTGGTGGAGGAAGCCGGAGTACCCGAAGAGAACCACCGCCCTTCGGTAAGTACCTGACAGACTTTCACACATGGACCAGCTGGGCTCGAATCCGTGTCGGTTCAGCGGTGTGAGGATAGCGGTCACCAGCGAAGCGCCTTAGACCACTCGGCCACCGAGGGCCCTACATTTACACAAAGGTATATATGACGTGCAAACGTCACAAGATTGGATTGATATTCGATGAAGCAGGAGTCAGGAATACAACGCACAATGTTGTTACCAATAAAAGGGTTCAAGGGTGGCTAATCACGACTGATACTATCTTGTTCTGGGCGTAAAATACTGTCCACTGTGTCAATTGTTCGATCCAATACGGCAATATTGAAGTGTTGATCACAGCCTCTTCAACCAAATTCAGCTGAATGGTTGAAGTGTAAAACTGTCAAAGAAGAAGCAGAAAACACCATGTCAATAGCATCGACTGGAGAAATCGTCCAAACAGTCGAGTATTACTTGATTGACTACGCATTCTGCATTTTGATGTAGTTCTGATTGCGGATAGCACACATTTGTAGGCAGAATAACGCCAATTGTACGATAATTACGACCGGTCAACCGTATAATTGAATTACAGGAAATTGAGCTTTGGTAATCCAGAATCAGCTTCCACGATAGTAAAATCAAGAAAATCTATCGGAGCATAATAGCTCCACGGTGAATATGCAGTGGAAAATATGTCAGCATATCCCGCACATCAAAAACCTTTGAGATGAGTTGATAATATATTTAAAATACATTTTCACGATTAGAACGTTTCCTTGCTGAATACAAATATTTGATTTAGCTCCAGGAAGATACAATCTTGGTGCTATGTCCGTGTTGTCATGCCATTCAAGATGTCCACATGAACAGGCACAATAAAAGCGTGACGGATGACGGATACAAATCATCGCTGGTATCAGTTCTGTTCTTGTGATGATTATAGAAATCTGCAGTCAGTGAGATCATATGACTTCTTGTCAGTACGCTGGCATCTTTTTATACCATCCTTATTATGTTGCATTTAGTTCGACTATAACAGCAGACGGACTTCACCATAAACATGAACACGACTTTATTCTGGCCCGAATGTCCTCGGATTGCAAACAGAATTGTTTTTTTTTTAGTCTCTGTTAGTTAGTGAAGATCAGATAAGAATATTTGTCCTTATTTCAGAAAGTCGCAAATCCAGTTATTTCTTATGTCATTCCGCTTAATTCGGTGCTAGGGACCGTGTGGAAACTTCAGAGTCCCCACACGAACATCTGCAATAAAAGCGCGGCCGAATGTGAGGTGCCGAGGGATGTTTTCCTCGTCATATGGTTGCTTTTTAGTCGCCAGACGTGGTCAGTTTTCTCACCTCTTGCATATCGCTCCAATTTTGTTCGCGGTATCTCGCTCATAGTAGCATTTGGTTGATAATGAGAGGATTACTCCTTCAAATGCCCTCCCTTTTTTGCAGCAACTCTCCGATGTTCGCCTGATAGCGTGTGCCCAATTCTGTCAAACCTTGGGATAGATTGTCGTATTTTCTGGTTTCCTTTTGACATAATCTGGAGTTCCATTATAATCAAGTTTACCTGTATATGGCGAGATTCTGCTGGTGGACGTTTCGTCTCCAAGGCCCGTCCCCTGTACAGACCTTTTGGTCTTTGATACATGTTGGCATTGTGGGAAGTTGATGCTGGGTCGACATCGGGCCTCACAGACTAGTCGTTTGTGCACCGTTTCCAATTATCGTTCGCGAATGAATCGTTTATTTAGTCGTTTGTGCACCGTTTCCAATTATCGTTCGCGAATGAATCGTTTATTTCGTCAAATTTTCTCGAAGTCGCGATTTTCCAAGGCGCGAGGGAATGGGGTTTTTTCTTCAAAATAAACGATTCATTCGCGATCGCTGTTCGAATGTTTTTTTTTTCTGTTGGCAATCGTTTTTCAATCGAGAAAATTCTCGCGAATAAAAAGCGATATCGCGATTCAATCGCTTTTTAATCGAGAAAATATAAACGATTGAAAAAAACCGATTGAGGATTACAGCCGAAAGTAGTACGCCATTGGTTCAGCCTGACTGACCCGCATACACGTTCGAGTTTCTAACACTTCAGTCAGACTATATAAAGTTCGATCATTTTTTCTTCTTCCTTTTTCATTCTTTGCCTAGTGTAAAACTATAGCGTGTTTCTGTACAGTTGGCGGTTATATAGATACGATGGGGATATTGAAAGAAATTGAAAAAAAATATCTATATATATACATAGGAATAATAGTTATGCATATAATTATAACTTCATATTTACATATATTTTGTACGAGACACAGACCCGGATATGGTCAGATTGGGTCATTTGCACTTGCAATTTCGTCTATTATTTTGGGTATTTCTGTGTTTTAAAGCTGGTATTATTCCAGATTTCTTGTGTAGTAGTTTTCGTGAACGTTTTTGGCATCTGTGCGGGCTGAATTTTTGAGTTGATTCGTCAGATTTTCCCTGTACGCGTGGTTTTTTGTCCTACGATCACCATTTTCCTTGTGTAGATAGATGGCGTTGTATTGAATATAACATTGTCATACGGGGTTTTGAGTCTTCGAAAGCACTTAATTATTAATATATAGCGCGGGCTATTTGTAAAAATTTTCACAACTGGTTAATCCAGTAAGAGATGAAATTATATACTATTCAGTTGGTTTTTGGCTTGAGCTTCCCTTTGGAATCATTCATAGTTCATTTATCAAAATATAAAATTAAAATAAAAAGTATTGTACATATGCGAATCCAACCGTTATATGCGATTCAATCACCATTGTGATATGTATTTGATATAAGTATGAAATCACTGCCGCGAATATTCTTATAATAAATAAAATTAACTTGATGGTGATTTTTTGAACTTATTCGCATCTCAATAGTTTAAAAACTGTACCAAAACATGAATGGATACCCTTTCCTAATGTATGTTTTACTATAACAAAATATACATATTTAATTACACTATTTTCACCTTAATTAACCTAGAAATTCTCGGCTGGAGGGCTAAGCTGTTCTGGGTTATCGCCATGAGCCCATTCACACCTCTATGAAGCCTGTGCCGTAATCATTCTGATAATGCAATCAACGACGAACTCAAATCCACTTATGACCTGTACCCGGTATTTACAAAACAAGATATTTTGACTATCATCCTGTATTGTTTATACCAAGTTGCATGAATATATGAGGAAATTATCGAAAGTATGAAGGGAATGACTGAACATTAATACATTGTCGACTCACACGATTATTGAATAAACATGTAATTTTGTCATTTACGCTTCGCCAGAGTAAATCTGAGCGCGAGCGTCACAGGAAGCATGGTACAGGTATATGTATAGATATTTCCAGCATACGCCCTACTTCGGCTTGTAGGAGACTATAGATCGTGAATCATATATATTATTCGGTTATCTTGCGCATTTATACAGTATAGTATAGTAATATAGGTTTTTCCATCGACAAATCTGCAATCAACATTACATGTAGTTCCCATTTCGCGGATAGAGCGGCGTACGATGGCAACACGGCCTATGTGTCAAATATCACTCCGCCTCACGATTCTCTCGCGACTTGAAAAAAACCGATTCTCTCGCGATTGAAGATTCGCGATCAAGAACGGATCGCGCATGGGTAAACGATTGAAAAACGATATCGCGAGAGAATGGTTTTTTCCAGAAACGGTTCAATCGTTTTTTTCTCATTTTTTTTTCTCCATATCCTCGCGACTGATCGTTTTTCAATCGAGAAAATAGAAGAAAAATCGCGACTGAAGAAAAAACGATTAATGGAAACGATCCCTAAAATGCCGTCATTTTCATCTGACGCCGATACAGCTCACCAATCCCCAGTGTACGAATTGTCACAGCGACACAGCTCACCAATTATCAATATACGAGTTGTCAGAGCATTTCCATCATAGCTCTCTAGATTTGTATGTAATACCGGTTATGCCAGTGCTAGGGACCGTGTGGCCATGTCATCCAAGTTGCCACATGAACAGGTACAACAGGTACAATAAAAGCGTACCTGGGACACAACACATATAACGAATCGTTAGATTCTTGAAGTGGAATGCGTTTTGGTCTTTGATATATGTTGGCATTTTGTGGGAAGTTGATGCTGGGTCCTCATTGTCTTCCTGCGACTATTATGGCTTATAAAGTACTCTCCCAGGGTTGTGTGCCATTATATCTCTGGAGATTACATTCACTTAACCAATTGCAGGAATATGAAAATATAGGAGGAAAATTGCCAAAATATAGGAAAATATAGGAATTTTCCTAATAAAATATAGGAAATAAAGGTGTGTATGACAGACCACTACTACACTGTATGTTCCAAAATTGGCATTTTTCTGGTGTTTAATCAAATTATTCCCACTAAATGTGGTCATAGTGGTGGCGATTGAGGAGACCTGTTCTGTTGCTTTCTCTCAAGAATAAAAGTGCTCATTCAAAAATTCCTAATATTATGCTGTTAAGTGTTTCACTTAAGCGAAGATACATCTTGAGTAAGCGCGGATAAGATTGTCATTGTGGGGTAATTCGAGAGATAATTTCGATTATGTAGAAAATTATATGCAGTGCAATTACTAGAAACCAACTTTCTTCAAAATATACAGTGTCATGTTCTGGACTGTGATGAAGTCACTAAGACTTTCCCGAAACGAACCGGTAAAATCTTAAAATCATTCTCTACCAGCTTCCGCCGGTTCTTGACCCGCAAACACATCATGTGGATAACTCCGGGTACTCCGGCTTCCTCCACCAACCAAACTGACTGTTACCATATGAGTGAAACAACCTTGAGTGTGACATCAAGCCAAATCCCCCCCCCCCTTCATGTGGATAACTAGATTTAGAGCTATCTTCTCTAGGCCTACGTAGTCTGACCACTACAACTATTAATGACCACATCCCATATTGTGTTGATTCCAGGAATCCAATTTAACCACTCTAATTTCAGAATCGCATATTACTTGGATACCACCCTTTCAGGTCAAGCAATTAGGTGAACTCTGGAACATCCACCTCGAATAAAGAGCCAGTTTGCATTCCTCTGGAATTATAGAAAATGGTGTCATTCCTCTTTGAAGACGGTAATATCACCCGCGTTCTCTCTCAGATTGTCGTGAGTAGCGATGAAGTGTGGACGGGAATAAATTGGCTTAGTTTGTCAGCCGCCAAAGAGTCGGTCCTAAGACGTTTTCTATAGCGGCGGGCTGTATGGACAACTGACCGGGTGTTTACGGCCAGCGAAATATCTATCATGGGAGATTGAAAGGTACACAAACCCACCTTGGATGAACTAATGGTATACATTCATTCTTGACTCGGATTAGCATCGATGAATCGTGCTCGCACAAAACAGTAATCAATTTAACCTGTTCAGCAGGAAAGCTCATCAGACTACTTTACGTTCAGGTTAAAGGGACTGAAGCTTACATTGGCAGTGAACATGCATTCCAAAGGCCATCACTGGCTTATCTCTATTCCATTCACTATGAGAATATCAAGCCCGTTTAATTTACTCCAAGTTCAATTATTCCTTCGGCTGAATATCCTGGATTGGCACCGATATCCTGCACTGAGAATCAGGAAAATCATCAGTAATTGATCGATTAGAAGTTTGTTAGGTTCCGTTATATTCAAACACAATATAATTTATGTCAGCTTATTTTCGATGTTATTTTATCTGTCCTACGCTTCCATGAAAGCAGCAGACACAACATTCAGTAGCCAGTCACCGACAAGACTTTCTCTTTCAATAGTCCGAAGGTCATATTTATAGGACCCTATTAACACAAACATCCGATCAAACACGTTAAAACAATGTATATGAATACCAGCTAGTTTCTTGCCAGAGAGATGTGTTAAGGATGTCCGCTGGTGGTTTTGTGCTTTATCAGCCATTTTCCATGTTTTTCGCATTAGGTTATCTTCCTTTCCTAGGTTAAGAGATAGGGATTTCATTTAAAACTCTTCTAGCCGAAAATTTTGGGCAGCAACATTCATCCAATTTGATAAATTTTGATAGACATTGTGATTATCTTCAAACGTGTAGAATATAAGAAAACGTTAAATACTATTTGTATGATTTTTCATGAATATGCTTCAAAACCAGGGCTATTCCCTATGTTTTCTGGGTTATCAAACGGAGTATTGGTCAGTCCATTTAACAGTGTCTGCAGCTAAAAAATGCACACAAATCTATATATTTTTCTGTTTTTCCTCATATTACACAATTAAGAATGCAACAACACACATTATTCAAAAAGTTAATTACCAGCGGACATCCTTAAATGTTGTTTTTTGATGCCGTTGGGAAAGGGATGAATTAATTTTCCAGGAAATAATGTCCCTCTTCAAATGTTTCTCTTTAGGAAACTGTCTTACTCGAGCTGTAAATCAGGAATTAATGACTTATCTGGGATAGGACCCGGACTTTTATTCCTGCCTGACAATCTTTCCTTAAAACTCGCAATAAGTTCCGTTCGTGAAATGCGTGTCACTGGCCAGTATTATCTTTCTGAATGAATCTTCGGGTCGTTTCCCAGACTAAATTGTAGTTGTTCATTGGATGACCATGAAGACCATCAATTACATGATTACAAGCGTCTGGTACGTCATTCATAATTCAGCCGTCGCCCATTGAAGCATATCCGCGTCCATAATCCAAAGACCTATTCCATATAACAGCATAAGTACCGAATTCAAAAAGACAATCATAGTATACATAATCATAGGCTAGTTCCCGGCAAGAGAGAGGCGGTCAACAGTTTTCAATGATGCTGGCAAGACATCATGATGTTCCAAAAAAAAAAAATCCGTATCGCTGATCAGTATTCTTTATCAGTATGGTATGCGTTGTAAAGTCGTCATCTAGAGAATGATGTATATCTGTCACGCTTTTATTGTTACTGTTATGAGCACCTTGAGGATCTTGAACATTCTGCTCACATGACCCCTATCTCCGGAATGAGCTGGCTTTAGCCATAGCCAAAAACCAGAGATCCTGCATGCAACATCATTGTGTGATATTTATCACCAAATTTCAGAAACCTGGGATAAGGCGCTTGGTGGAATATCATGGTCTAACCAGTTTCTGTAATAACGCTCTGCTTTGTTGATTGAAATCGTCACACTTTTCCTGGATCTGACAAATGCTTCCAGGCGAGATATGTATACACCATATGCTGAACTTTGTGCCATATCACTATCAATTATGAGAGGGATGGTTGACACTGTTTTAAATTGTGATCGCCTTGCTTTTCGACAAATCTTGTCTTATTTTTCTAATTAGCAAGCGTCAGATCCGATATTCAATACTCAGCCGTCGTCCATCAAACAAAATCCGAGTCAATAATCAGCTGACCTAGTTCATATGCCAATTAGCACTAATTTCAAATGTGTATGAAATAAAAATAATGATAAAAGCAGGTCTAGATAAGATATTCTATTTTGGGTCATATTCACCAAACGTCGTGTGGATGATGTCCTTGCTAAAAGATCGCCTATATACACATGTAGCGCTAGATGATTGAGAGAGAGAAAGAGAGAGAGAGAGAGAGAGAGGGGGGGAGAGAGAGAATTAAGGTTTAACGTCGCATTATGAATAATTACAAACTTCAGGAGTTCAAAAACACTGTAGCCTATACTCATATGAACAGCCAGAAACATTTCGATCAGGCGATGTAGAATCGGCCATACACGATCAACTCACGTCGCATTTCAGCTAATTAGCGACGATCTGAGTATTTCAGTTAATAACGTAGTAATCCAACACATTAAAACATACACAGATTAAAACTTATGCACCAAACATATTTCTCTCAAATAAGCTAAGATAGTCTTCTTTCAAGCGTCAGATCCATATCCTCAAGGTGCTCATAACAGTAACAATTTTTTATGCTCGGACCAAGAATCCTGTAGCATCAGGCAAGGGATTCTTGTGTATTACAAGAGGAGATCCCCGCATTTTATCAGATCATTCTTGAGTAAATTGGAGCGATAAAAAGCAACCATATGACTCTTCAGAAAAACTTCCCTCGGTACCTCCATTTAAGCTTTATTTAATTTTAATTTAAGCTTTATTGACTTTGAATCCAAGGTCCATCTTGAGTTTTTATTCTTTTTATTCCATACACGTTTGAAATTGGTGCTAACAGACATATAAAATAGGTATTGCAATTATTGGCGCGGACATTCCTGGACGCACGATGGCTGAATATTGAATGTCGCCTCTGACGTTTGCTATATGCATCGTATACAGAGCCAGTGAGAATTTAGTTCTTTGGTTTCTGAAATTAAAGCTTTTCTCATCCCTGGAATTAATGAGAGAAGTCACTCTACAGAACATCAAACTGTCTCATGTGAGAACATAACTGAAACATCACCTATACGCAATCGCATTACCGACTTACATACATTGTAAGTTAAAATAGTTCAAGATTGTCTCTGTATTGTACGGAACGGAACATTTTTACAAAGCAAACCAGATTAGACGGCGTTCTAAATAATCTTTTAAAAGAATATTGATGATGCTTGTACAAATACTACACCAAAGTGCGAGGGAGGGAGGTAGAAGAGTGTGTAACAAGTAATACCTTAATACGTACCTCTGATTTCAGCACTTATAAGTTCCTCCAGCGTGAAATCACTTCCGGCTGACACCATCTCGAATACAAGACCCAAACAGTAATTTGCTTTTTTAAGAAGACTGGTAGCATCAGGTTACTCCACTTTTATGTGTAAATTATCGTCACTAATGTCAATTCACAGGGAATTCTTATCAATTGGATTGCATATACATACCCATCTCACAACACATAGATATTTATGTGTTGTGAGATGGGTATGTATATGCAATCCAACTGATACGAATTCCCTGTGTGTCAAATGTTCATTGATCGCATGCATCAAAGATATCAAGGCTCTGTAAGAGAAGTTGTTACCTATATGTTGTGAGTGGGTGCGATTTTTTTGATCAGTTGTGCCTTGGACAAAACTACTGGGAATAGTGCCAACACGAATTTACAGACGCGACAACATACAAGCGAAACGTAGTCACTTATACAAATTGTCTCCCTTGTTGTAGAGATGGCGCTGCAAGAAATGGACGTCATACGTGGAACTAGACAAGCAGAATATCGAGCTGCCATTTGCAAATCTGAGGACGTAAATCTCGACAGAAGGGCAGTATTCTGGGATTGTTTATTGACTTACTGAATTATATGAGACATCCTCTCTAGCCTGCGTACCCGTATATTGAATTGTGGAATTAATCAAGACGCATAAAATTAGCTACGTTTAACATACCGGTTACAATACCCAGTTTAACTTGGTGCGCGGACATTTCTTGCTGAGGACATTTCCCTTGTCGACTTTTTTCGGTATTTTGAAATTACGAGAAAAGATAGAGGTATTACATGGCTCTCATGCACATTTTTGCTCTAAATATTTTTGTATGGTCCCGGTTACCGTACAGTATGGAACAGTATATATGGTAGCTAATATTCATAGCGTCTATGAGACGCTATGAATCTTAGCTACTCTAGCTCCGGTGTAGCCTTGTTCCATACTACGCGAGAACTAGTATGGAACAAGGCTACACCGGAGCTAAGCTACTCCTGAGGAAGGGAGACGCTATGAATCTTAGCTATATATATGGGCAATGTAGTCCCAAGGTGCATTCCCTCCACGAAAATCTCAGATGGCTAAAGCAGCCCTAGATGATGAGGATGATCCTGTTGGAATCCCATATAGCGATTTCAGACACGGGCGGCGGAACCGCCCCGACCATGGTCGGGGCAATAATTCAAGAATCGCTGATTGCGGGCTACTGGAATCGGGGCAATGTCTCATCGTCTGAATGTATAGTCAATCATGCTGGACGAGTTCGAGTTATAGTCTTGCTGTATGTAGAGGGTATGTAGTAGAGTACCGTATGTAGTAGAGGGTATGTATGTAGAGTCTTGCTGTATGTAGTAGAGGGTATGTATGTAGAGTCTTGCTGTATGTAAATGTGTGTTACATTTGTTATGTACCTGCTCATCTTAAGTGTTTGTACAATAAAATTCAATTCAATTCAATAAACACCACTGGCATTACGTAATTCAAGATTTATAAAATATCTACACCTACACCTTTTCAGAGCGAATTGACCCATAATTCGTACCGAATATATCGTATCTTACATATATTTGGGTCCAACATCGCCATAGACTGTACACAAATGGCGCTGCTGACGTAATAGTTAACCGTCAGTATTATATTATTATAATGTGCAGATGGCGCTGCTGACCTATAATATTCAACCGTCAATAGCGCCATCTGTACATTTTAAGTGATTCTGTAGGCCTATAATCATCATTTAGTCTTGGAATCTTGTCGATAAAGGTTGGGCGTTATCTACTCTCCAGCTTTCATGAGCATTCTCCCGGACTTTTAAGTGTTTCGTAGCACACCGCCGGGTTTCTTGTGCGTGGTGATGACGAGAATCTTTTAGTGAAATCTGATTTTAAGTGATAAATAGATTTTGTGAATGTTTTATTTGAACTCGCATTTTCAAAATTATATCGAGCATTAATATGATATTTTATGTGCCGGAAATAGCTCAGAATGCATCTCCTCCAATCTAGGACCCCGGAGCTTCCGGTGCCTAGGCGGCCCCTGGACCCTCGCCTAATTGTGCTGTGATCGTTGGTCGGGGCAATCTGAAATTGCTTCCGCCGCCCCTGAGACCCTCTATCTGTACTTATATGAAACGGCTGTTTCAGTCTTTATGGGATGCTGTGAATAATAAACTTGATTATCATAATATAACGTGGTTATAATATTTGAACGCGAAAATGGACAAGTATTTAAAAACATCTAGACACCGAATATTTTATTGTATTTGCGTATGTTTTGAAACTGTATACTAGAGTAGGTTAGTCCTATCTCTCTGTACGAGTTGACTGCTGCTGACAATATTGTGGCAGTTATGTAACAAATTTGTTATTTTATATGGATACAATAGTAACGCTCTCGAATACATTTGTGTCATAAGTGATACAAATGTATCTACAAAGTTCCTTTTAAATTGCAAATGTAACAAAAAAGTATCGTCCTGAAACATATTTATATTATCAGTAGCCGAAAGTATATTTTTCTTGATATTTAACCTCAAATTAGAACATGGCAAGGTTGCCCCATTGGCATGGCATACCAGTTCACATTGCTTGGTAATGGAGGCCTATAACAATCCATAACCTAGAAGTGGAAACTTTACTTGCAGATTTTCTTATCTGAGTAACCTGGAACTTTGACCTATTGAAACTTAATAGTGTTTGTCTTTGTCCCGGCAAGGTATATATAAAATTTCATCATATAAATAAACTAGAACTAGGTTGTTTCACTCATGGTGACAGTTTGTTTGGCGGAGGAAGCCAGAGTACCAGGAAAGACCCATCTGTCATTGTGTCTGGTATACAAAAAGATTAATTAGAATTTTAGACCAAAATGTCAGGGTCAAAGTTGGTGTGGCCTCAAAATGCCATTGCAGAAACTTATAAAACAGGGCTACACCACCAAGCGCCTCCACTCAAAGTTTCTCAAATTTGGCGATACATATCGCATGCTGATAGCAAAATACGAGCGTAGCGTGCAAGATCTATGGCGTTACGTTTCGTAACTTGTGTCTAATTCCGCTTAACCCGGGGCTAGGGGCCGTATGAACCCATGTACTTCAAGATCCTCATGGTACTCATATGAACAGCCACAATCAAAGTGTGACTGAGATACATCATTCTTTAAATGACGACTTTACAACGAATATTATGGATTAAGAATACTAATCAGCGATACGGATTTGATATTTTTGGAACATCATGTCTTGCCGGCATCATGGAACACTGTTGACCGCTTACCAGATTTAGGTAAAATAGTAATTATTCAAATATGCCCGAACACTATGAACAAATAACACACAACTATTTAATATTTGGATGGATATCGGCCACGGCTTTATTCCATATTACAACAACTCTAGTGACGAGATCCCTACGGACATGCTGAAACGCCAACCTTTCGGTGTCCGGACGAATCAACTATCTTATAAACCACAACCGCTCCCTGTGAAAGTTACCAGGCAAGACCCACGTGATCCCCATGGAATTCATAGGCAATTATATTAAAGCCATATATGCTCCCTGTGTAATACCGCACCAGGCAAGCCCCACATTTGATCCCTATGGAAACATAGGCAATTTTATTAAAACCATATATGCTCCCTGTGAAATACGGCACCAGGCAAGCCCCACATCGGATCCCTATGGAAACATAGGCGAATTTATTAAAACCATATGCTCCCTGTGTAATACCACACCAGGCAAGCCCCATATCAGATCCCTATGGAAACATAGGCGACCCATAATCCTGATAATGCTCCCTGTGACATACCACACCAGGCAAGCCCACATCCCTATGTATCACCCATATAGGCAATGTTTCCCGCTATCTGCCCCCTGTGGAGCAGCTTCACTTAGTTTGCCCGCAAGAATCCCGCTACTGAACCTAATATGCCGTGACAAAATTGTAAAATACCTGAAACATTTCTGAATAAATGTGCAAACAAACCTCCAAAATACAAGCAATTACTTCAGATGTAACCAGTCCTAAACATTGTCATTCCTGGCAAAGCTTTCTTTGTTACACCAAACTGCGCCAAGTAGTTGAATTTGGTATCAGTTGATTACCTGTACACGCTTAAAACTAAGTGTCGAAACCTACTCGTAAAGTGTTGCAATAACCCTTTAAGTGTGTCCACAGGGACAGCACTTTAAAGTGCAGTCCCTGTGGACACACTTAAAGTGTTATTTCAACACTTTACAACACTTTAGTTTTAAGCGTGTACAGGTCATCAGCTATATTGCTCCCTGTTCATCAGTTTGTCAAAATGGTCCGCTGGGTCAAACTGCTTTAGGAATGATCTCTGCTCACTCATTTCTTACTGGCAACTCCAGTGTGGCCACTTCCAAATATTCAAATGCTTCACATGGTTTGATCCTCATTCAGGAAAGTGACAATCTGTTAGGGCTGACTACCTTCCAAACATTCAACATTCGTACCCTAATATACACCCTTTTATGATAAAATGCCACACATGGCTTACATAATCCATATATCATATAAACAATAGAACTTCAGAGAAACCAAGTTAAACAAACAATGCCTTCACACCTTCTGATCCGATTCAGCATACATTTGATGGCATAACATAGCACTGATACAGAAAGATTTAAATTGCTGAAATCTCCTCGTTCAAAATGTTTGTCATGATACAAAAATATTGTCCATATGTGATCAGGAATGTGTGCTCTTGCACTAATTGATATAATACACAATCAATTTATGTTCAATGCAAATTGGTTCACACTGCAGTCATTTTTACACAAATGTCTCTTACTGAACTCAATTACCAAGAAGTTCACTGTTGCCAGATTATTCCCTGAAGTCTATTCATACATACAAAATTGCCAACCTCACACAGACTGTTGTTGCACTGGTTCGTATTCGAAGTCTGGTGTTTGTGGAACGATGTATGCACAAGTTATTTGTTATTTCCCAGATTTGAACCTCGACAGATGAAAATTTATACACAGCAGTTTGTTGCTGCACTGTTTACAATCTGACTGATTTACAGTCACAAAAGTTCCTTGTTGCCAGGAATTGAACCCTGACTGATTTATATACAGAATGTCTTTGTTGCACTGATTGGGACCATGACCGACTTACTCACAGAAATTTGTTTTTCTTCGGATTTCAACTCAGAACTTCAGTGCTATACCTTACAGTTCGTCCTCAAAAATGGAGTAGTTGCGAACAGCCATATTAAGCATATTAAAGATCCACGTGACCGAATCCTCATAGCAGATAGCAGTAAGAAATCCAGATATCAGATAGCAGTACCAGTCATCTTAGAACCATCAGCAGTACTTCTGAAATATAAAACGAACAAACCAGACAGCAAGCAATATCTGTTTAGATGTAACCTCCCTAATTCATACTGTAATAAAGAAATATATATCCCAGCCCCTCGAGGCACCATGAAGTACTCCTTGAATTAGGCCCGAACTGTGATCATTTGAACTTAACATAAAATGATAGCATACTTCAGTCTAGTGAACACTGTCAAGATAACTGTTCTTGAGCCCATTCTGTGGAATGAAAGCTATCTAACATTACTCAGTCAGTACTCTAAATCAAGCACAAAACCTATCAAGAGGGTCCAGGGAGTTCAAGGGAGAGGCGGGTGGGAAATTTTCTGATAACAATTTCCTTCCAGAAAGCCATCTGCTCTGATGGTCAGCATATCCGAAAAGGAATACCCGGATGTTCGAGGATTGTAACTAAGGGACATAACCCGACGATGCAACACCTCCCCTCGGTTCAGGCAATAGAATAAATTGGTTTATCATGTAATTGTATTTATGATAAACTTTATTATTCAAATATGCCCGAACACTATGAACAAATAACACACAACTATTTAATATTTGGATGGATATCGGCCACGGCTTTATTCCATATTACAACAACTCTAGTGACGAGATCCCTACGGACATGCTGAAACGCCAACCTTTCGGTGTCCGGACGAATCAACTATCTTATAAACCACAACCGCTCCCTGTGAAAGTTACCAGGCAAGACCCACGTGATCCCCATGGAATTCATAGGCAATTATATTAAAGCCATATATGCTCCCTGTGTAATACCGCACCAGGCAAGCCCCACATTTGATCCCTATGGAAACATAGGCAATTTTATTAAAACCATATATGCTCCCTGTGAAATACGGCACCAGGCAAGCCCCACATCGGATCCCTATGGAAACATAGGCGAATTTATTAAAACCATATGCTCCCTGTGTAATACCACACCAGGCAAGCCCCATATCAGATCCCTATGGAAACATAGGCGACCCATAATCCTGATAATGCTCCCTGTGACATACCACACCAGGCAAGCCCACATCCCTATGTATCACCCATATAGGCAATGTTTCCCGCTATCTGCCCCCTGTGGAGCAGCTTCACTTAGTTTGCCCGCAAGGATCCCGCCACTGAGTGTGTCAATACACACTGCACCCACCAAAATCCCAAGGGCAATTCTGCAAACAACTCTGACTCTGATCATCGAGAATAGATGATGCTCATTATGGTCTTGTGAGTGGAGTTGTAAATGCTGAAAATTCTACCCATTCAAGATTATACTAGTTATCCAGGCTTAGCGCACTTTGAATATAATATCCTCAACCATCATATAATAATGATTTGTCAAACCGGCACCCCAAGGTTGAAATTAACATAATTTCATACCATATTCCTAACTTTGCATCTGGGCATCCATAACTTTACATGATTTCCCCTGATAATACACACATTATACGCCTTGTGACTTTGGGATGTCAGACCGCTCATTCCGGCTTGACCACACTGTGGACAAATCTTCACAGGCACACAATCATTGTAAATCCGATGAATTTCTCGATGCTCTAAAAACAAGTACGGTGCAATATGGTAATCATGCATCTGTTTCATGCATTTTAACTTCTGTCACCATTTACCTCCCCAAAACCACTGGTTTTACACCCATATTTGAATCACACACCCAGTGACACTGATAGTCACCCTGCATAGCTGCCAATTATATTAGGCTCAAAGTATTCTTTCCAATTATCCATTCTCATATGCCTGTATTCTTATACAATATGGGTGCCACCATGTTAGCTTTACAAACTCTGACCTTTAAGGACAAACCTACCCAACAGAGTGCCACAATTTTCCCACATGTGCACGATCCGATTTTGTTTGACACTCCATGAATTACCTCCCTTGAACCGAAATGACCAAAAGCTATTAATTGGCTTCTCTCACATACAGCAAACAGTATTTAAATGGACGAGTGAGTGTTTTCTATCTCCCTATCACTCACATCAGTTTCATGTCATGGGAGATCTGTTGTTTTCCCATCCACCCTAGCTATGGATCATCATAATGATAGACTGATGATTATGATTATGAATACAACTTGTATGCCAGTCACCGACCAGCCAATCAGTTGCCCATAGCTTTACTTTTCGAAACCCTGTCGATCCAAACTTCCCAACGTCTCACTTCAATATCACATAATTGATTTTGAAATGGTGGGCGAGAAATAAACATTTAGCGTACCAGCGAGAATAAATTTGCGCTTAGCAATTGGATGGAACAGGCGACATCCGCTTCCAAAACAATAATCAGGCTACACCAGACTATTTTTAAATAGCCAAACATTTTAATATGGGTGTCCAAAATTCAGGCCCTTTGTATTGAGCCGGGGCGTGATAACTCTCATTTCCCTGAAATTGATATCAAGAGAGCGAGTAAAGACTCCCAGACAAATGAAATTTTTATGAAACAATATTGTGATCACTCCGCATGTCACCGAAATCATTTCTCGGCTATTTCTTTGAAGAGCTATTCACAGCTCTCAGCCGCTGTTCCTATTTTTAAACACCAAGGTCTGAAAATTGCTCTCTTTCTCCAGTTTAGTCCCTATGTAGTCCATTTTCTATATCTGCCATGTTACATCCGTCATGTCTGTATGATTTAGGCTGTCCAAAATCTAGGTTATCCAAGAGAATGCTGCACCCTGGGGGTTACCTGGATTCTCATATCAAAATAACACTGGCCAAATGGCAGCTACAACCACCCTAGCCACCCATGAACCAGGACAAATAAGCCCAGGCAAATCTCTCAAGATTTCACCGAGTTAGTGCAGATAAAATATTCGAAATAGTTCAAGCAGTTTGCCTTATTCTTGTTTCATCAGCGACTGCTTGTTATGCCTTATTAACTGGCCTTCGAGTGGCACACTATGGAAAGTGATAATAAAATCACAACATATTATGATGCAAATAAACCAGCCCAAAAACTGATGAAAACTTCGTTTCATCTAACTCCCTAAACAAATTCATTTCAGACTGCATGCCTATATCATGTATATCCGCGAGCACATGATGATGCAGCCACGCCTTGGAGAGTGATCACGCTCTGCCATCTACCACTATGTCCTTCCTTGATTCCGGGAGAGTGACAGTTCCCTCTCCTTAAATATCCCAAAAATATGCTTTTCCTTTTAAGAATAACAGTTATCCTTCCTAAATCTTATCTTGCAAATCTCTCCAAAATATTCACACAAGAGCTCTCATCCGCTCTCTTTCCATTTTCATATTTCAAATTCAATGCCTGTGATATTGCAACTCACCTGCACAATTGCGCCATCAACAGACAAACTGTAGGCCAACCGTAACCCAAGCAGCTGAATTCCTGACCCCTCTCATTCCGCGACGGAGAGCTGGACCTCCCAACACTCGATCTGTGAAAGGCATTCACAGCGGCAGCTTTGGCCGACTTCAACTTCAAGATCGATCCTGCTGCATGGTGACGGGTGTAGCATGTTGTTGCTGTTGTTGTTGTTGTCGTCGCCTGCCCGCGGCGCTGGATCGCATATCAATCTGCACCAGAGCAGGATTGCCCATATCCGAGACCACTACACGGCACACATCTGCCAAAATACTAAGAATAAAATTAAGAGAGGAATGGTACGAGTGGTGGTGGACAGAGAAGAGTTGGGTATTGCGGGGGGGGGTATGTCGGGTGAAATTCACAACCAATCTAACTGGCAAATTTAAAGAATTTTCTCAACCATCTGACCGTAATATGCCAGTATATCTCAGCTATACAATGTTGAAAATCATATCTATAGACAAATCACTTCCAAATAAACAGATTATCGCAAAATTTTCTGATAACAATTTCCTTCCAGAAAGCCATCTGCTCTGATGGTCAGCATATCCGAAAAGGAATACCCGGATGTTCGAGGATTGTAACAAGGGACATAACCCGACGATGCAACACCTCCCCTCGGTTCAGGCAATAGAATAAATTGGTTTATCATGTAATTGTATTTATGATAAACTTTATTATTTTGATGTGCTGTAGATGCCTTATTATTCCAGGGAATCATCTTTTGCGGTTTCACTTAATCCTTCTTCACAGAATCTGACATTCGAGGTTCAGCAGTTCAGGTCATCCAGAAAACCGGTAATTAATTCAACAATTTTTTTTCTGTAGTTCACGGATAATGAAAACAGTTGGTGCTGAATATTTATGTCCACCACCCCAAAACGATGCAAATGTGATTATGAGGTATCATAATCACAGGGCACCATTATGGTGAGGGACTTATAAAATAAGATACAGCTTGGGGTTTAGACAGATTTTAAATGATTCACAGCAACAGGGTGAGTGAGTGAGTGAATAGAATTTAACGTCGCTTTCAACAATATTTCAGCTATATCACGACGAACCAACTAAGCACCATCCAGCTCAGTTGTGTTTCTGCTTCTTCAAAGACGAAATCTTTGAAGCAGCATGGAACCAGACACCCTCCATCCACCCTATAAAACACCGAGGACAGCGCACAAGACACAGACAGGACGCTTACATGGTGCAATAAAGACAAGTGATATTACAGTGCTAGACATCACATATCAAGTTCCTGTTTCTTCTCTGCAAAATGCATTGAAGCAACAGGAAACTGAACCCACCCAACCAACAGAAAAATGGGGAGCCATTGGACACAAGGTTTGTTCCGAGTTGGACCAACTGTTACTGTGTCAAGCTGTATCATAATCACAGGTCAAAACAACTTTTCACTTCCAGCTTTTTTCTCATTTTAATCATTCCTGAAAGCGTAAAAAAAATTATTGATGCGGTGGCCATGTGAGAACAACATCAGTGTTCGACAAAAGTGGAACGGAAAAGAGTTTCTATAAAAGGTACATATTAATGTGCAAATGTATAATGCTGTATATACATTTTTAATTCAAGTGGATTGATGGAAAATCTTTTACCACAAAAAAACAAGTATTCTGTGAACCCCAACATCTCACCTTGTGGGGTCATCCGCCGAAGCTGCAGCAGTATTGACAGCATACATGTAGAGCAAACAATAACGTCTGGTACAGACAATAACAGTCCCATGTGGGATTACTGCCAGATAGGTCAATCCTGTGTAGGATGAATAGGTCAGTGCCGTAGGATTACTGCTGAATAGGGCAGTCCTGTGTTGGATTACTGCTGGATGGGCCAGTCCCGTGTGTTGTCACTGATGGATAGATCAGTCCCATGTGGTATTACTGCTGGATAGTCCGGTCTCAAGTGGGATTACTGCTGGATAGACCTGTCCCATCTGAGATTACTGCTGGATAGGCGAGTCTCGTATTGGATTACTGCTGGATAGATCAGCCTCATGTGGGATTACTGCTGCATACAAGGGCGTTTCTCTCTCTCCCTGTTGGTGATTTTAGGATTCCGGTTGGCGCTGGACTGAGCCGGTCATAGGACGGTGATGTCACTAACTCCGCTTTCTGCATGGTAAAGAACAACTGTCAAATATGGAATAGTAAAGGAAATACACACTAAACCAATATGACAACGAAGTAAAATGGCTAAATCAGACAAGCTGAGCTAGAATTCGATAAGACATACACATATGCAGTTTACGTTGTGTATGTTTTAATGTGTTGGATTACTAAGTTGTTAACTTGAATACTTAGAATTTTGTTTGATCGTCGCTAAAATGCTGAAATATTGCTGATCACGACGTTAAACCTCAATTCTCTCTCCTGTGATTGTTTAGACCTGAAAGATGTGAAAACATCTGTTACAGATTGTGGAAATGAATTGAAATTATAAACCGAACTCAGCATGATCATATATATGAACACCCGCACTCAGTATGATCATAATATGTACATCATACATAATTTAGTGTCACATTCAAATTACTTGATAAGTTCTATTAAGTCGGGTAAACGAAGACTGTATTTAAGGTTGTTTTAGAAAAATCTAAGTTATTAACTTGAATACTTAGGATTCTGTTTGATTGTCGCTTTTCATTTCAAAGATTGCTGAACGCAACATTAAGCCTCAATTCTCTCAGTCTGGAATTTGCAAACAGATCTTCAAAACTGACTTGATGCCACAAAATTGATCTGATAAATTATGTACATAAAAAACAATTTAGTTTGTCGCTCACGGAAAGTTCACATGCAGCTGTGTAGATTTAAGGGTTGAAAGCAAGCAGCTACTTTATATCTGTTCAGTCGGGTAAATGAAGACTATTTTAGGTTATTTGAGAGAAATCGGTTTGTTGTAAAAGTTTTAAGGTATGTATATATTTTTGGTGTGTTGTCTTGATTACTATTGGGTTGCTCGGTTATTGACTTGTTTTGTTGGAATACCTAGAATATTGATTGATCGTTGATATACAGCAATATTGCTGAACGCGACGTTAAACCATAATTCATTCTTTCTCCCGTGCAGAAATGCCGCGTGTTGAAATGTTGTGGACTTTGTGGGGTGGTGGGGGGGGATATGTATACATTGTAGTGCATGCAGCACATACGGTGTCCAAAATGCCTGATCTCTGCACAATTGAAATGGCACCATGTTCCACATATGTCACACTGTCACACTGCACCCACGGTCGATTGATGCCAGTCTTGGTGCAGCCTAGGAAGTAGCGCGTTGTGCACTGTGACGGCGGTTTTGTCGTGCAATGTGAACC
>JAVTVY010050092.1:0-23477 GCA_036873755.1 Hanleya hanleyi | reverse complement strand
AAAATAAGGAGAACCGTTGACATTAGAACCTTGATTTTTGCATTAGAGCATTGTTACCAGCAAGTTCTGAGCTGATCGAATTCTGATGAAAATTTGATTTATAATTAATTTTTTATTATTTATTGATGACTCGAGTGCACTGTCATGCCCATCAGGAATCCTTGGCTGTATTCTTCACTGTGACTTTTAAGCGCCTGGGACTAACTTCGGCCGCCCAGCACTAAAGCAAAAAACAAAATGATGCGCCCAGCTCTCGAAAATATCAGTAACTTTAATGGTACTTGCCAAAATATGTCGGCATTATACGCTTCCAGGTAGCTCCGCCATGTTTTCCCTAATAGTCCATGCCACGCTTCCCAAACATCTGCCGTAAATTGTTGGAAATATTCGGGAACCCTCGTGATCATGCTGGTCGCTGTTAGCCGGTGGTATTGCGGAAGGCTACCGAAATCCCAGAATCTCGCGTCAGGCGAGCTGTATATGCCACGATACATGAAGGAAGCAAATCATTTGATCGGAGAATGGAGGTTGTTATTTCGTCTGTTTTACCGAGCCACGAATATCACTTGACATGTATTTTATAAATCAATGTCATGAAGCGCCAAGCAACTTTGAAAAACTTCTTCTCACAGAAGCGTCAGAGGTCCAATGAAGGTAAATCTTTTGTTGGCTTTCGGTGGTCGCTGTTGTTGTTCTAAAACGTCAGCTTCCAAAAAATATTTTAATTATATCTATATTAAAAGCACACATGCATGTGTGCGCTCGCTCGTACGTCGTAATCAGTCTATTAGATCTACATGTACTATGAGATATCTATAATATGGCTAGTTTAACAGTACACTTGAATCTAGTATTAAACTGGAGATTCCTGAGTAATCTACTTTTAGCCTAACTGACCATACATTGTAATGTTGACACACATTCCGATGGTATCCGTTTTCACTCATTTGCTGGTCTTGGAATTCCGTTGAGATTGAAGGCATATTATACTGCACGTTTTATATATCCAGCCTATACAACATTGCATCATTTCTTCAGTTCAGTCATTAGTTAAAAATGTTCTACCTCAAAAAGAAATAAAAAATGGCTGGATTTTATGAGAGAAATTACTAAATTTAAACACAACAATGACCCTATTATATGTTATTACTGAAGAAATCGATAATAAAATCATCATTGTGTTTTAAATTCAGTAACCTATAACCAGTTGTTTATTTTGTTCGTGTGTGCTTTATTGTTCATTGATTATTATTATGTACTCTCTTCAGATGAGGTACCTTGAAGTTGAATGCCAAATAAATATATCCATGGAGAATGGCTCTCTAGTGATGCCTGATTTGATTGCATTCTTGTATCTTGCAAATCTCTGATCTTGACCTTTCTCACTTCAAATTTGTGTTTCTTATCCAGTTTCCTGTCTTATTTAGGACTACAAACATTTACTTCTCAACTGCTCTGACAGAGCATCACTCCCTACGCTAATTTAAGAAAAATCGCCTAATGCCGAGAAGGGGGAGGGGGGGTCCCCGCTCTCTCGGACTCTCCCCCCAACACTTCGTGCTGTACTGCTGGGCTGATCATTCTCCAGGGTAATAGAAACTGAGGGCGATAATAGTTGCTACGCTAATGACTCACCAGCGGTGACATCTGAAAAAGTTAATAGTTCCCACTGTCAATTAGAGACGCTATATAAATTCTCTCATGGTAGCACACAGGGCCCCCAAGTCATCTCTCGAGTACACACTTAAATTATCTCAAACCCTATTTCGTAGGTCCAGTGACGTTAGTCACACTGCCATGTTTCACAACAGTTTAACTAAATGTAGCTGTTTCAAACATGAGAGACAACTCCACAGGACAAATGCCATATACATGTAGGGGAGAGAACACATATAGTCAGCTAAACTTGATTCAATTCTGGGGGACTGTGACCTTGACATTTGACAAATTGATTGTCTCCTCTTCGCCATGCGAGTAAGGTATCTGATACCATTCCATACCTTGAAACTAGAGATATCGCATGGATGAATGGACAGAATGCAACATCGCATTACATGACCTCGTCTTCGACAGGCATATGAAAATGTGACTTACTGATTTCCTGATTTTGGGGTCACAGTGACCTTGACCTTTGACCTTGACCTAAACTTTGGTGCATGACATCGTCTTCCGTCAATGTATCAATGGACACAAAAAAATCACGATTTTTATGAATTTCATGATTTTGGGGGTCACCGTGACCTTGATATTCGGCCTTGACCTACATTTTGGTATGTGACACATCATGTCCCCGTAATGTATCTACTGACACAAAAAAGTACTTTTCAAAGATTTCTTGATTCTGGAGTCACAGTGACCTTGACCTAAATTTTGGTACATGACAAACCATCTCCCCGTAATTTCTCAATGGACACAAAAAATCAAGATTTTTAACAATTTCACGATTTTGGGGTCACAGTGACCTTGACATTTGACCTTGACCTACATTTTAATATGTGATACATTGAGTCCCCCTAATGTATCTACTGACAGAAAAAAATGTTATTTTTAATAATTTCCTGATTTTTGGGTCACAATGACCTTTGACCGTCACCTATATTTTGATATGCAACACTTCATTTCCCCCTATTGAATCCACTCACAAAAAATTAGAAATTTATGATTTCCTGATTTTTCATTCACACTGACCTTCGACCTCTGACCTCGACCTACATTTGGCATGCAACACATCGTTTCCCCCTAGGGCATCCACTCGCCAAAAATTAGAACTGTAGATGGAAAACTATCAATGATCAATGATTTCCTGATTTTTAGGCAACAGTGACCTTTGACCTCTGACCTCGACCTGAATTTCGGTACGCGACACATCGCCTCCACCTGATGTATCCATTCACAAAAAAATGCAACTGTGGATAGAAAACATCCAGAGATATAGACCGGACACGAACACTTCACTGATTTCCTGTTTTTCAGGCCAGTGACCTTTGACCTCTGACCGCGACCTTCATTTTTGTACGCGACACATCGTCTCTCCGTAGGGTATCCACTCACCAAAAATTGGAACTGTAAATAGAAAACTGTTCCAGATATAGACCGGACACGGGGGACGGACAGACGGATGGATGGACAGACGGACGGAAACCACCATCACATAATACGTCCGCCTTTTTGGCGGGCGTATAAAAATGGCAGAGTTCATCTTTGAAGCATGCTAGATAAGCCTGCAAAGTTTCAGGAACATCCAGCCAAACCTCTAGGACTAGTTGATACAATTTAGGTGTGACTGAAAGAGAGAAAGAGCAAACACTTCATGCCATCACTGGTCTACTGCACAGGTGGCATAAAAATAAACTCTGACAAACAGGAAGTGGCATCTGATTGTATAGTTGGCATTGTGCAATTCCCCCTCTGCAGCATGCAATTCCCCCTCTGCAGCGTGCAATTCCCCCTCTGAAGCGTGCAAGTTTCCCTCTGAAGCGTGCAACGTTCCCCTCTGCAGCGTGCAATGTTCCCCTCTGAATCATGTAATTACCTCTCTGAAGCGTAAAACATAGAAGATATTGATGCTTTTCTTCCATTGGGATCTTGCCAGTGTCCTAGCTTGTTGTTTCCTCACTCCCATGTCGAGCATACTGATTATTAATATTTCTGGTCTGAGGACTTGTGAGAGGACGTTGTGACTTAGCATTCTTTTAATGTTTCGCATTGAACATATCCGGTTCATACTCCATGTAAGAATCACGAGACAATGCATACAATAGCCAAGTCTAGGGACAACAATGTGTCTAAACTTGAGCCTTTTCAGCTGCACAAAGACTCAGACAATAGCTACCTACATGAAGTATCCAACACATTTCCTAGGTATCATGTGCATGCAAGACCATCAGAGAGCCAATGTTCAATGAATTACCTTGAAGTAATTGATGTGCAAAATGAAAAGTAGACAAGTATTTCCCTCGATCAACACTATCTGTCATTAACAGCTAAAATTTCAGCTGACTGAAAAACTTGAATTAATTTGTAATTGTTATTTTTTTCTAAGATTGAATATTAGTTTCTAAGATTGAATATTAGTTTCTAAGATTCTCTCATTCATACGAAAATTGATTTTTTACATGAAAAACAACAGGGTCAACATATCTGATTTTTGAGTAGTATAATTCAATATCAGACCGTTTTCCGTAATCTTGCTTCGCATACAAAAGGTGATGAATTCCTTAAATACTGCATGCATGTATCAATCGTTGTGAACATTTTAAAATTTTAACCGATTCCAGTCTATTAAAAGGTTAACAGACAGACAAATGGGCCATTTGCAGTATTGAATGCAGACAATCGCATGGCGAGTTCCAATTGATTCCACTAACAGACAGAAGAATAGACTATTTATGGGATTGATGGGCGTGACGACATGACTGCATGTACGAGTCCCATCTGTGTGCAGAAAGGTTACAATGATGGATAAATCATTTACGGAACAAGTTTCATAACATTTGGTTTGTCTCTAGGTAAAACCAATTCCGATGACCACAGTTTGTAGACAAGACAGACTGGAATAAATCCTTAACTAAATCAATTTCCCTCTTGAAGATTTGTAGACAAAGCCAGACAAATGACCAATTTGTTTTGAGGAGGATAAGTTGCTGGTTTACATTGTACTTCGCTGACCAGTTCCGTAACACAGACTTTGAGGGCTACATGATGAGCAGACAGATAATCTACTTTTCTTTCACTGCGACAACTGAGACGGAACCAGTCTTTCCAAAAGGGGGTTTCTTGGAAACGACTCATCTGCCATTCAGGCATGGAAGATGCGTGTGTAATACTACAAGAACACTACACACTGAAGAGAGATATTAAGAGAGAATTAGATTTAATGTCCCATTCACAGTATACACTGTTTGGCATTGTAGGCACGTACATGTATCTGGAGTGACTGTGCATATAATGCAGTTACGTTTGTACAAATCTATCTGTTAAAATAACTAACATCCACTGATAGACAATACCATCAATAGAAAGATTCTGTTACAATTCACAAATGGCTCTATTCAATTCTGGATGTTAGTGTTATTCAGTTATGCTCAACATTTATGCTTAGGCTTCTTATTTTTTATTAACTGGTTCAGAGATCTGCCGACTCAAACTTTCAAACATGAAGCTGCGCTATCGAAACCCCTCGGCTCTGAACCCCAGCTATTATAATGTAAGGGTGTCTCTACCAATTGATTGGCTTGTGGGAAGAAATATTTACCCCTGGTATTGTAAGTGTACTTTCTTTGAAAAAAAAGAAAAGTTTTCCTCCCTTAAATTAATTTGTTTCTGGAATAAATTGAAAGAGCTGTATCGGTGTCTCACCAAAACAACAGTACACATGGCTAGATAAATACAGTACATGTATACTAAATGGGACATGTATGTCATTTTCAAAAGAGATTTGCAAGCATTCTTTGCATTGTCTAAGAAAATAAATCAATAAATCAGTCATCCAATCAATAAATAAATGTGATAGTATACTAACATGATATAGAAATAATATGCAAACTTAACATAGGAATTAGTGGATTTTGTTCATTTTCAAAAGAGATTTGCAAGCATTCTTTGCATTGTCTAAGAAAATAAATCAATAAATCAGTCATCCAATCAATAAATAAATGTGATAGTATACTAACATGATATAGAAATAATATGCAAACTTAACATAGGAATTAGTGAGATATCGCGGTAACGGATTTTATTAGACAAGGGGCATAACTCTGCAAAATACTTTCTGACACGACTCATTTTCGATAGGCATCTAGTTTAGGTCAAGAGAAACAACTGTATCACGTTAGGATGTTGTATATGGAACAGTTCTGAGATTATCACAATAACAAATCATAAATGGATTTTTATTTGTAAAAAGGGGCACAACTCTGCAAACTATTGTCCGAGATGACTCATTTTCGATAGGCTTCTGATTTACGTGAAGATAAATAGATGTAACAAGTTTGGTTGCCATGCATGAAACGGTTCTTTAGATATCGCGGTAACGGACGGACGGACGTACGGACAGCCGTACATGATGACGACAATACCCCTAGGCCAAATTTGGCCGAGGGGTAAAAAGTGGAAAAATAAACAAAAACAGATTTTGGCAGGTTCCCTTCCCCCCCCCCCCCAAATTTCATAGATATTACATGTATGCCGGGCCAACATTGGATGGATAATTTGAAATTTGGGTGTAACCATGTCGATGTATACTAATTGATGTGCAAAAATGAAATTGAATAATGGACTTATTTTGACTGAACACCAAAATCCCATTGAAAGATTCGATCTCTTTCATATGGAAAATGCTTTGAAAAACAACATGGTCGAAATATCTGATTTTTGGGATATGCTCTTTATGCAAGTAGTACTTCAATACCGCAGATTGTTAGTTTGGAAATACCATAAACATTTTTGCATGCAGAAGATAACAAACCCCTAAATATGTCGATCATTGTGAACATTTTAAAATTTTAACCGATTTCAGGCTATCGAAACGTTAACAGACAGACAAATGGACCATTTGCAGGATGGACTGCAGATAGCTGAATGGATTAATAATGAATTTCAATTGATTCCACTAACAGACAGAGGAATAGACTATTGATGGGATGGACTGGCATGACGACATGACCGTATGTATGAGTTCCATCTGTGCGGAAAGGTCAAAATGATGTATAAAACATTTACAAGTTTCGTAACATTTGGTTTGTCTCTTGGTGAAACCAATTCTGACGATCACAGTTTGTAGAGCAGACAGAGGGGAATAAATCCTTAACTAAATCAATAGTCCTCTTAGAGATTTATAGACAAAGCCAGACAAATGACCAATTTGTCTTATGAGGGTAAGTTACCGGTTTACATTGTACTTCGCTGACCAGTTCCGTAACGCAGACCTCGAGGGCTACATGATGAGCAGAGAGATAATCTACTTGTCTCTAACTGCGACAACTGAGACGGAACCAGTCTTGGCGCAAGGTTCTCTAAAAGGGGGTTTGTTGCGAATGACAACTCGTCTGCCATTCAGGCATGGAAGATGGATGTGTAATACTACAAGAACACTATACACTGAAGAGAGATATTAAGAGAGAATTAGATTTGATGTCACATTCACAGTATACACTGTTAGACACGTATCTGGAGTGACCGTGGATATAATGCAGTTACATTTGTACAAATCTATCTGTTAAAATAACTAACATCCACTGATAGAGAATACCATCAATAGAAAGATTCTGTTACAATTCACAAACGGCTCTATTCAATTCTGGATGTTAGTGTTATTCAGTTATGCTCAACATTTAGGCTTAGGCTTCTTATTTTTTATTAATTGGTTCAGAGATCTGCCGATTTTCAAAAAGTTTTACATTGTACTTCGCTGACCAGTTCCGTAACACGGCCTTCAAGGGCTACCTGATGAGCAGACAGATAATCTACTTGTCTCTAACTGCGACAACTCAGACGGAACCGGTCTTGGCGCAAGGTTATCTAAAAGGGGGTTTCTTGGGAATGACGACTCGTCTGCCATTCAGGCATGGAAGATGGATGTGTAATACACTGGAGACTGAGATAGATAGACAGAATTAGATTTAATGTCACGTTCACAGTATGCACTGAGTGGACATTCGAGTCAAGTATCTGGCATGACCATGCATATTGCTGTTGACTTTATACAAATCCATCTGACAAAACAACTAAGATCCATTTATAGAGAGATTCTGTAACAAACCACAAATGGCTCTATTCAGTTTGTGAATGTTACTGTCATTTAGTTAGGCTGAATATTTATTCTTAGGCTTCTTGTTTTCATTAGTTGCTTCATAGATCTGCTGAGAAAGATTTTTGAAAAGTGGAATGAAAAAAAATGAAACAGACTTTGTAGTTTTTTTCCCTTACCCATTTCCCAAAGTTGGAGCCAGGAATTAAAATGGTTAAAATCAACAGTTTTCCACTCCAAACACATTCAGCAGCACCAGTTATGGTGGATTGCATTCATCTTAACTGGTGCTGCTGCTGTAGGGACGTGGACCTCTATAGATGGTTGATTTTTTTGGTCGATGATATCACATATCAAGAGTATGATTTTGAAAATGGAGATCTTTCTGATGAGCCATACATATCCAACAGTCGATGCAGTTCAATAGTTCCGAGTTATTGTCCGGACAAGATCCAACTACTGAACATCCAAGACAGCTGGTAGTTCTCTTTTATTACACAGGTAACTGAAAAGCAATCACAACTGTCCTCTCACCGATGTCAAAACACGCTCCAAGTTTGAAGTCGATCAGTTAAACCAATTTCTCGAGTTATTGGTCAGACAAGAAATGTGTAAAGAATCAATTGCTGACAATGGAAGATGGCTGATGGCGGCCATCTAGGATTACACAGGTAACTGAAAAGCTGAATCCCAACTGTCCTCTCGCTGGAAGATTCTAGTTGATCAGTTCAATTATTCTCGATTTATTGCCCAGACAAGATCCAAGCACTTAAAATTCCATATGGCTGACAGTGGATTATGCAGGTAATTGAAAAGCAATACTAACTGTCCTCTCACTGATATCAAGCCACTCTCCAAGTTTGAAGTCGATCGGTTCAATCGATCTCGAGTTAATGTCCGCACAATATCAAACTGCTGAAATCCAAGATGGCTGGCAGTCATCTTGGAGTACCGGTACAGTAGTATATGTAACTGAAAAGCATGCCAACTGTCCTCTTCAAGTCGATTGGTACAATTGTTCTCGAGTTTTTGCACTTAAAATTCAAGATGGCTGACAGTGGCCATCTGCCATCTTGGACTATACAGTTAACTAGAAAGCAATCCCAACTGTTCTCTCACCGATGTCAAGGCACTCTGCAAGTTTGAAGTTGATTGGTTCAAAATTTACCGAGTTATTGGTTGGACAAGAAATATGTCAAGATCCAACTGCTGGTTCATGGATCTGCTGACCTAAATTTAAAAAAGAAACAGATATTGGCAGCTTCCCCCCCCCCCAACATCTCCCAAAGTTAGAGCTGGGAAAGGGTTAAAATCACCAATTTCCCACCCCAAACACATTCAGCTATGTTAACTACATGTAAAATAATATCACCACCCATAATAGTTTATCCATTTTAATAACATTTTATCCTTCTTTCTATCCCATGATGCTTTGTGCATCCATGCCAACTGAATGACAGTTTGCATCTGTGTTATCCAAACATGGTGAATTTATACTTCACTTATAACACAATGCAGTGCATTAGTGATGCTATCAGGTTCAAGATCTATTGGAACTCATTGATTTACTTCTAAATGACATATCCCATAGTTCCAATATATAAGATCTTTGAATTTTCATGCTGAATTTGAACCAAACCCGCAATTTGGCTGCTAAAACCATTAAAGTTCATTGAAGACCAATTCAAAGCTCCTGACCTTCCTCAGCATCCATTCACAATATCACTCCAGATTGGGGAAATGGCCGTCCAGGCCCATATTTCTGGTAATTCGGCAAAAAACTAATCTCTATGAACTCAACAATTTAATTAGATCACCATCTCACTGGTAAGAACCTACAAACTTACAGATCCAGAGCTTTAAAAATTTAGGCTGTATTCTGCTCATGAGATAATCTGGGAGATTTTGGATTATTAGGCAAAAATTATCTATAAACACGTGAAGTTAACCAGATAATCAGACTCGTTGATAAAAACATCCCTACAAAATATCTGATCCAGTTTAGCTCATAAACAGTTTCACGAGAACAGGATGAATGGACGGACAGACAGATGGACAGGACAGACCGTGTAGAGGAAGTATAACAACCGTGCAGCTTCATTATAACGCTGTTGTTTTGGGAACCAAATTTGAACTGCCTTGTAGATTTTCAGCCTTATAAAAGGGTTGAAATAACAAGTATTCTTTAATTTGCAGGACGCCATAGTACCCATCTTATATCAGAATCATCGCTATATTGAGGCACCTTATAGTGAGGTTACACTGTACTCCCATTTCTTACAACTGAATACATGTCCAACAATTGTACATGTTGGTCATGAAATGAACAAATTTTGGCAATAGCTACTGAACAACAACGATGGTCCAAACATAATTGCAGAAGAGTTTTTAGATTTTCAGAAGGATTCCAAGTTTCTGCCATTTTTGGAAAACAAAATTTTCCTGGAATTTCACGGATGTTACCCATCAATCAACTTTCTTTCCAAAAATTCCAAGAACCAGATAATGCAATTGCACACACCATGTGACAAATTCACACTGTGTGCACGGTATTTATCGAAGTTATTCCTTCACTCGGATAGCTTAATGTCCCAATTTTTTACATACAAGCTAAGTCAATGACTTCAAAGAACAGACAGGCAAAACATTGGACAAATCAAGGACTGTCCAGTTTTTCACGCAACCGAGATATTACTGGAAATCAGACTGAAGCAAACGCACACAGTATCTGCATATCTGATGCCAGTAATTAAAGTTCAGTGGGGCATTTTACAATAATTTGTACCACAGTGGAATCGGCATAATTTTTCTTTGTGGGTGGGTGGGGGAGGGGGGTCACATAAATGCATTCCACTACTTATGTTTTTCAAAAAGTTTCGGCAATAATTGTAAATCGCTCAATTAATTCATATGAGCAAATGACAGATCAAGACAGCAAATCAAATTTTTTTAGTGCATGATAAAATAAAGGAAGACAATATTAGTCAACATGAAATACTGTTTACTTTGGTTTGTCAGTTTAATGTATCAGTACATGTATATGTGAGATTGCCACAGCCAGGCCGTGATGGTATGTTATGTTCTGAAAGCGGATCTTGCTTAACGAGGAGATGAAAAGTCCTGATGGACATGAAAAAAACTACCATCAGAGTAGATACAGCCATCGATAGAGGGACAAAAGGAATCTATCCCAGTGATCAAGTGGCAGTAATGGCTTCTGTATGATCCATCGAAGGTCAGGCAACTTTAACATCCTGAATTTTTTCCACAATTTGTCTCCATTTAATCATTCGCTCGCTTGCTTTTCTTGTTATTCTCCTTTTGAAATCGGACCAAATAACCTCTGGTAATGAGTATAAAATGGAGAAAAAAAACATGGCGAGGAAACGATGAATTGAAGCGATGATCTCGTCTGCCGACATCTGGATGTGTACATACAAGCGCGATTGTGGTTGAAAAACGTTCCTCAGTGTTGTAATGTGATAAGCATTCTGAACCACAGAGAAAGAGATGTTGTCCAGTGATCAATGCACACAAAATCTCTCGTCAATGTAATATGACACACTTACGAGCTTTTACGAATGACGCAAGATTATTTATCTGCCTTAGATCATTGAAAGTGAGAATGAAGACATTACTCAGGCGGGCGTCCAGGGTTTGCAATTCTCAGCATAGGGAAACAAAATCTTGAAGATAAAAATAAAGGAGCCGGATAAATTTTACCCACAATACCATAAATGACAACAATTTGGTTGAAAGATTATAGCTTCAGTAACAACAGTAATAAATGACAGAAAACAAAAGTATATGCTTTAAGATGGCATAGACACTGGGTTTTCAGTGCCCACATTATCCACCCATTTTTTTAACAAAATTACAGGGTTGCATGTTCTTCTAATTCTGCACATGGCCTAGGCCAATGAAAATACAATATTTCTGTTTGAAAATTTGAATTGACCAATCAAATATTTCAAATCTAGAATATTTCCCTTGATGCATTGGGATTTCCATAAAAATCTATAGTTTTGTCTTCGTGACACCAGGTGGCACCACAAAATGGTGGTTGGCTGCAAAATGAATCACAAGCTTACCTCTGCCAATACTAAATGTTGCATATCAAATTAGTGAAGAATCTGTTAATCGAATCTCAAGTTATTTCTGCTGGCAAAGTTACCAATTTGAGAAATAATTGATTAGGCTTTATGAGTTTATTAGTGTGGTGCCACCTATGGGTGGATGTTGCTGAAACACAATGTGATGGCCAAATGTATCAAATTGGTGGCATGAAGGGGACAAGAAAACTTGACATAAGATATCTTTTTACAATATTAACTGGGATTTATAACTCAAACAAAGCCAATCAACGAGATATTTTCAGATTCTTGAAAAGAAAGAAAATATGGGGAAAAAATAATTTCAAAGAAGAATAATCAATAGAACTACTCACATCTTCACTTAAGTTGGAAATATACCAGATTTTTCTCTCAGAAAAAAAAAATATCTAGAGCTTGCAACAAAACTTTTATCGAATAACATGCTTTGTAGTATCAAGATGAAAGGAAACCTACATGAGATTTCAGGAAATACGACATTTCGAGCAAAATGTAGGTCTCGAAGACTGGGATGATGAACAGTTAACCAATTTTCTACTTTCTTCAGAAGTATCAACACAAAAATGCTGAAAATTGAGACTCTAAATGGCAAGGAATATAAAGAAAGAAGGAAGAAATTATACGCAGAAGACTAACAAAAACTGCAATCCAACAATTTGATTATTCGATCATATCAAATGAGCTTCCCACACATCAAGATGAAATTAAAGATGTTAAACTAATTTCAAAGTAGTTCTTCAGATGGCAGTTTAAAGGCTTCAATTATAAGCCCACCCAATGCTTTTAATCTTCGATGCAATTGTTCATTTTTGACATTACATGCTCTGATGTCTATTCCTATCACCATAATTGAAGAGCGCACACATTGTTCACGGGAACTTGACAATGTCTAAATATCTTTGATGCATGAGATAAAATCTGATAACAAGCACACTGCCTCCTGAAGATCACTGAATCTTAGATCTGTTTCATATCTAAAGCATCCTCTAATTCCATATATTTCTATGAAAGGTTCAAGTATATAAAATGTATTTTTGGCTGTACAAAGTTTCAAAATCCATTAGGATAACATTTCCTTTTGTTGAAAAGCAACACCCATGCATTTTCGGTTGTTGACTTTCCAATCAACATTCAGATTAGGATTAAGACTTTACGAATACCGAATGGTCAAAATCTGGCATTTAACGAGGGATTCTGCAAACATATCCTCAATTATATTACAAGAAGGAAGTTAACACAATACTTGACTGGCCATATGTTGACAATATGTTGACATAATGTTTACATGATACAGGAGGAACTTGGGACTCCAAAAATATTAGCAAAAAGCATTCTGTAAGTTAATATTTTCGGATTCACCTTCGTTCTGTGTTATGCCAAGTTAAACAGTCGATCACACCACATTTTATATGATGTTGACATAATATTGACATGATGTTGACATAATATTGACATGATGTTGACATAATATTGACATGATGTTGACATAATATTGACAAGATGTTGACCCTTTTTGATCCAAACTTCACCTGATCTCCATCTGATTAAGAAAATGGTTGTTTTGTGAACTGTTCATATTCATTCAGGTACTTGATTACCATCTTTGGGAATATATATCTTGTTAAATAAATGGTTAAATACAGTCAAGTTGATCAATGAACAATTAAAACATTAGTCGATGATGGGACCAAAACTGGATCAACATTTGGCTGAAATCAGGTAAATTAAAACAGGGCTAACATTTGAGTCAATTTTTACAGTGTTAACTTCCATCCTATACCATGCATACTGTACTTCATAGCTGGTGAAAAAATGCAGCCAACTTTTTTTGTAAAATCAGGAAATTGCTCAAAGCATGCATAAGGATGGCTAAAATTTTTTTTTCACTTAACCTTTAAATTGTTTTCAAAGGCAGAGAAAAAATGTTATGCAAGGCTTTGATTGCGTAACTGAAGCTAAAATAAATCATTAGTCTAATCAATGTACATCCATTCAAATTTGGATTTGGATTCAAATTTCTTAGCATATATATAGCCCTTTCCGGAAAGTATCTGTCATCTCTCCCTGAATAACTGCCACGCTTTGAGGTATGAAACGCTGCTTACGGGCAGTAGTCGCTTTAGTTTCACGTTTACCAAAGGCACCCGCAATTATTTTGAATAATATATTGATAACCTATTCCAGAATATTAGATGAGAAACTATTTTGTTAACATTTTCTACATGAACTGATACTTCCTGTATTCATGTACATTAGGAAGATAATTTTCTAGAAAAATAGAATATTTTATTACCCGGTACTAATACTAATTGTGAGGGCCTTTGCTACTTACCCGAAGTTCTATGCACCAGCACGACCGCTAGTGGAGATAAAACCCTTTCTGAATTGGGCTATATGTACATGTTCCTCATCCAACGGATATTTCAAAATGATGGGGTCAGCTTACTAGTATTTTTTTGGTCAAATTACATCACTATATTAGTCCAGACTTTCAGATGAAAAAATAAAGAGCGAAGTTTTGGCTACTGAAACGCTAGCTCCTGGCCACAACGCCCGTCCTGTAGGGCAGCTCACCCAGCGATTTGCATATGCTCATTTGAAGGACTGATAAGGTCCAAGAGAATGATCAGATGTGGTCCAAAACGGTCAGCTTCCCATGTCATGAACATAGGAAGGGGATATTAATGTGAAAGGGTGGTGAGCATGCATCAAGGATATTAATACATAACCTACATTTCTATGACTACATCGTGTAAAGTTTCAATGCTGCCATAACATGACTGGAAATTTTCTTTCATTGGTACATGTAATACGGGTATTTCATTTTCGGCATACCAACCACACATCAAGGTGTCAATAAATCACCGTCAGCAACTTAGAGCATCATCCAGAAGACTTTACAGGGTAAAATTTGCAGAAAAAATCTTCTGCACAGCAAGACGCATATTATAGCAATTAGGCTTGTCGGCATAACACTTTAGCTGGAGTATGATGATCGTTAACCTGTGTTGCATTGTTGCAAATCCCAATATATATGTAACTTCCCACATAGTTTTCATGTTAAGCAATTAAGTGTTCCATCAAATACTAAGAACAACCATTAAATATAGAAAAAAAAAAAAAAATCTGTTGGCATCATGTTCAAATACACAGCTGGTGAACATGGTTTCTTATTGTATCGATTGAGAAGGCTCCAAGAATCTTTAAGAAGAACTCTTCCCCTCAACACAACGCAATCAATTCCACATGCATGTCAGTTTGTCCTGCAATACCGTAAGTAAACAGCCCCTTGATTTTGTTTTAAACCGTAAAAGGTCAGAGGCGAGTACAATGGGATTTTGTGAAGGCCTAATGTGGATACGTGCTTTCCCTAATTGGTAACGGAAATCAGTAAAAGCTGTGAGATCTTTCCGTTCTACAAAATGAGACATGTGCTGCCCCTGGAGGTCAAATGCTTACCCTTGTTCGCGAGTGACGGCTCCGATGACACTGAGGATTAGGGGCCAACCATGGAGTAATCTGTCGCCATTATTGTGGAGAATTTGGAGGACGCATTCCAGTTGTTTTTGTCTGATATCAGGCTGGGGAATGCAGCATAATTCTTGTAACGGCGCCAGCAGCATAGACTGTAATCGCTGAAGAATAGGTGAAAAACAGAGATAAGCAACAAAATAGAAAATATGTTCATTGCAACTGTCAATTCAAAAGTGACAGGTTATATTTTACTAATCACATCACAGATTGGATTTATTTCTTAGTCGGATAATTAAGGAGTCTTGATCAAAAGTAAATTGCGGCCATTAAAAGCAACAATTGTAGAGGGTCTAGCTGGAATGGCATCAGGCCAGACAGTTACGTAACATTAACAATCATTTGTCTGGACCAATTATTAAGTAATAGTGATTTTCTTGCACATCAAAAACTTCAATAAAATCCGGACAGATATTCGCTCCGATATAGTTGCCTGTTGCTTCCGTGAATGAATCAAGGCCTTAATGTCATTAAATTGGATGAAGATGGCATGAACTTCCAAAAAACTTTACAACCAAATAATTAAATGAGAGCCACGCATATATGAACAATTTATATCAATTATTCCTGACAGTTATGATATTAAATATCATGTATACCATTAACACCACAGTGAAGTTTGATATATGATTGATGTACAAAATTAATCTCATGGTAGATTCAAACTGGTTTTCAAGCCAATTGTGAGCTCAGGTGTCAACTGGCTAAGCCAAAAAAGCAAAACATGGTCGAGTAATCTATAATATCAATAAAGCTTAAAAATTATTAACTATCATCTTGGGAATAAGGCTGGAGAAGCAAGCTCAAGCCAGTCAAATTTAACTGTGATACACGTTCCCCGGGCATCAGATTCTGAATCACCTGACATGTTATGATCTGTGTTGAGACTCCCTGACATGGGTTAATCGCTAATTCGTATAATATGAATTAAAAAAACAACCCGAAACTCTGTTTCTGTAAATATATTTCTACAGAATTTACCCGCAGTTTGATAACTAAGGGCAGGAGTCAGAGTCTGAGCTACAACCATTAATGTACAGGTGTGGCTTACCGGATTGTTTATATTATTATTGATTTTCTCTGCAATGATGCCTTCAAAAGCCCTGAACACACGAGATTTTTTTGACGAAAATTGTTTGTATATCCTGATGCAGGCTTCTAAAATTAAGGGAAAATTCCTTGTGTGCAGAGAAGAAATTAAGAGTTTTTGGAGGAAAAAGTAGGAAGGCTAAAATCAAGTTTATAAATTTGAGCTTTTGAACTTAAGCTGTTAATGACAGTTATTCCCGCGGCAAAAGTTAACTTCAAGCATCTGCAGAGGGAAATTCTGGTAACATTCTACAAATTTCACTAGCTGTCTTTTCAGTTCTTGGGATAAAAAACATGTTCATGCCACAGTATTTAGTCTCAGTTGACATAAAGAAGTTTTTTTTCTGCTTCTAATTCCACAAATGCTGTTTGAAATATTCGAAGAAATAGGGTATGCTCATTTCATTTTGTGGAATATATTGGGTGACTTCCGGTAAAGGAAAGTTAATATTATACCTTCTACTTTAACTCTCCTCTGATTTTGAAATATGGCAGACAATGTATATGGTTTCTGTTTGATCTTATAATCTGTAAATTTGCACATGTACTTTTATATGCAAAAGCTTTAATTATTCAACCAAAATGCTTTTACAATATTTACAATGAAATCCACATGTCGAGATACACGATATCGTGTAAATGTTAAGTCTACCATATTTTGGTTGCAGTCAATCTGCCCTTGAACAACGCCAAGTTACTTATTTGCTTAGAACATATCAGTTAGAGCAGAGCACATAAACCAATAGAAGGGCTAGTATAGATATTAATGCGCAGCAAACATCCATCTACATTGATCAGTTTCTGAGTTCTTTTCATTTTTCAAACCTCATTACTTATCCAAAAGAAACGATCGAGGACATTATACTTCCATTTATCAACAAGAGCCCAAAGGGCTTCAATATACGCCCGTATATCTAGAATTACATTGGTCCAAATTTCAAGGTTGTTTAATCGCCTTGATTCCAATACGGAAGTTTCCATTCTGTCGTGATAAGAGTATTTGCCCCTGTCCGCCAGAGGACGTTTGAATCGGGGAGGACAAAATCCCATACAATGTATCTTTCTTGTAGCAACGTTGTATTGTGACGTCATGCGACATTCGGATATGACGACTGCATCATGATGTAGAACAAAGGGCATTACGCCTTATATAATGACGTCGTTGGCGTTACAATAGAAAATGTCGTCTTGAACGCGAATATGTGCAAATAAAAATATTACATTGACAAGGGTGATCTGTCATGCCGCCCAGCTCAATTTTGAAATTATTGGAAATGCCGTTTGCTCAATTTATTGCACTATTTCAGGCCGCCCTATCTCTTTACATGTTATCCAGTCAACATTTTGTCCCCCCTGACTCGAGCGCCTACTAGCGGGCAAGGGCAAATTACTCCTACACCGACAGTTCGGAGACTTCGCTATTGGTAGCTAGCAATCCGGAAAAAGGTCTACAATTTTGTGCTTCTGAGAATGTAACATATCACATCTAAAATTGAATGATAAACTAAAACATGAGGCACCAGAGGTGCTACAACTCCTCAGCCTCTGAACAGTCTAGACCAAGATGTTTTTATGGGTGTAGAAGTTTGGATGCATAGCGAAATGCAAACCCAAGCCACAAGTCAAACAGATGAACGAATGGATACACTGACACAATGACAGACAGACAATCGGAATCCAGTATATCCCCTACTATGTACAGGGGTATATAAAGATGTATATTACAGCATTAAGTTATCACTGATGTATGGAGATGTACACTACAGAAGTTGTCGCGTTGATGTATGGAGATGTATATTACAGTATTAAGTTATTGCACTGATGTTTAGAGATGTATATTACAGCAGTAAGTTATTGCACTGATGTAGGGAGATGTACATTACAGAAGTTGTCGCGTTGATGTATGGAGATGTATATTACAGTAGTAAGTTATAGCACTGATGTATGGAGATGTATAGTACAGCAGTAAGTTTTCGCATTGATGTATGGAGATGTACATTACAGAAGTTGTCGCATTGATGTATGGAGTGGGTGGGTGAGTTAATCAAATTTAACTTCGCTTTCAACAATATTTCAGCTATATCACGACGAACGAACTAAGCACCACCCAGCCCAGTTGTGTTCCTGCTATTTCAAAGAAGAAATCTTTGAAGCAGCATTGATGTATGGAGATGTATATTACAGCAGTTGTCTCATTGATGTATGAAGATGTTCATTACAGCATTAAGTTGTTGCACTGATGTATGGACATGGACATTACAAAAGTTGTCGCATTGATGTATAAAGATGTACATTACAGCAGTAAGTTGTTGTACTGATGTATGGAGATGTATATAGTACTGAAGTTATTGCACTGAAGTTCGGGCCAAATTATCTAAGTGCACATTGTATGCGTGTGGCGGTTTGGCAGTGATGCAGGATCTATCAGTGCGATCAGTGCTGGTAAATGTACTTCCAGACAAGGGTTATAAATTTACATAATCAAATTAAAGCAATTCAGTAATTTTGGGGTATCGATAGGACAGCTATTTCAATGCCAGGTTGGACTTTATTGATGAGCACGACAAGGGGCACCAAGGCCAACAGGTTATTGTGTCAGTTTGACAGTGGCCTTGAGGGTGCAACACATGGGACCTAAATTAAAAAGTTGTTTGTTTGGGGTAACAGTCCCTGGTCAGTGAGAACAGTTCAGTCGGTCGAAAGTTATTTTTTTTTTTTTTATTGGTCAGTCTGTCTCGCATTACGATGGGATGGGATTTTCAACAAAATATCGGAACCAGTTTATCTCAAAGCATTGAAATTCTTCACAGTGCATTTTTCTGAAATTTCAAGAAAATTTATTCAGAATCCAAAAATCTCCAATACCTCTCATGTTACATGTTATTTTTATAGCGCCTAGTCACAATGGTACAACATTGCAAGCCCAACGTCATTCTGCTTTGAGAAAAAAAACACAAAAAACATGAAATATCGCGTTCACAAGATCGTTGGGATGGAAGGACGGTATGAGGGACGAAAGGACGTTCTGAGGGATGGAAGGACGGATGGGTAGCTAGTGATGTAAAGTCACCCTCCATATTTGAATTTGATCGGCTGAATTGTTCTTGAGATATCGCGTTCACAACATAGTTGGGATGGATGGAATCTAAGATGGCTGATAGTGGCCATCTTAGATAACGCAGTTTGATGAAAAACAATTCCAGTCATCTTCTTATTGATGTGAAGTCACTCCCCAGATTTGAAGTCGATCGGTTGAATTGTTCTCGAGATATCATGTTCATAACATTTTGGCGATGGATGGAATCTAAGATGGCTGACGGCGGCCATCTTGGTTAACGCAGTTTGGTGAAAATCAATTCCAGTCATCTTCTTATTGATGTGAAGTCACCCCCAAATTTGAAGTCGATCGGTTGAATTGTTCTCGAGATATCGTGTTCACAACATTTTGGGGATGGATGGAATCTAAGATCCCAAGTTTGAAGTAGATCGGTTGAATTGTTCTTGAGATATCTCGTTAACAATTTAGTCGACGGTGGCCATCTTGGTTAATGCAGTTTGGTGAAAAACAATTCCAGTCATCTTCTTATTGATGTGAAGTCACTCCCCAGATTTGAAGTCGATCGGTTGAATTGTTCTCGAGATATAGTGTTCATAACATTTTGGAGATGGATGGAATCTAAGATGGCTGACGGCAGCCATCTTGGTTAACGCAGTTTGGTGAAAATCAATTCCAGTCATCTTCTTATTGATGTGAAGTCACTCCCTAGATTTGAAGTCGATCAGTTGAATTGTTCTCGAGATATCGTGTTCATAACATTTTGGAGATGGATGGAATCTAAGATGGCCGAAGGCGACCATCTTGGATTTATAGAACGCAGTTTGGTGAAAAACAATTTCAGCCATGTTCTCACTGATGTCAAGTCACCCCCCCAAGTTTGAAGTCAATCGGTTGAACTGTTCTCGAGATGTCGCGTTCACAACATGGTTGGGACGGACGGACGGAAGGACAGACGGACGGGTAGCATTTCCAAGTCCCCCTCCCACTTACGTGGCGGGGGACAATAACTGACCATCAACAAGCCCCTGTGAGACAATAGTTCCAAAAAAATAAAAATTAATGAATCAGGTATTCCTCGTAGTTAATGACAAAAAAAGTTACTGCTTTTTGGTATGACTGCCAAATATATATGCCCTATGCAGTTGAAATTTATCCCCAAATATCATGTCAAGGATCCTGCTAACCCAGAAACTCTGGCTGTGATAGGTGAATATAGGTAAGGGGGCGTGGCATTCCTATCACATATCAGCAACAACAACCAAAAAACAACAACTCCTTAGCCTATGTTTCCGGTCTAGGATGCCGCAAGAACCACTGCTGAGCCTAACTTGTCGTTGATGTTTCTGCTCCACTTGTATTTTTTTGCATCCGTTTTAACAGAAATCTATCAAACAGTGTATATTTCTGGAAAGCCAAAACCTTGATCAATTTGATTCTCGAAGTTGTTTGTTTGTTTGCAAAAGAAATAAAGCAAAATTAGATGTTGAACGGAAAAATCGGAGTGAAAAATGCATTTTTCCTCACATACCGTGTGACGGGCCTGTCGGCAGCAAGCCGCAGAAATGGCAAAAATCATCGAAAACCTCTTCCTAACTCCTGTATTTTTGAACTTACACGACTGCTAAAGTGTGGTGAATATTCCCCAGACGATTAAAACTGCCAACGACGATCGACAAAATTTATTTCCATATTTTTACGAGTCTTGATCCACAACGTGTGTCAAACAAATCCGTTTCATTCAAGATGGATTCCCCCGCCGGCCGACGAGCCAATCGGTATGCGTCATTTTGCCCACGTGACCTCTATCAGCCAACAGATTTGAGACGAGCGTAGACAGTGGCTGGAATGATGGAATGACATCATTTTACAATCCAATCGTATCCTCCGTTTTATTTTGCCATCCATTTCAGGTTATTTTCTGTGTAGAAAGGTGAAAGGTTACGCTTTCGAACGAGAGGTCAAACATGAAGATTGGTAGCTAAATAATATATAGCCCTCAAGAGTATGAGGGCTATACGTCGGCCCCAGTCACCTCCAGCGAGGGTTTTAGATAATTTTATTACGAATCACCCACCTCTGAACCTGCCGTACATCTAAACTCTATCCCCTCCTGCGCACTATTTCAAAATCGTGCACACTATTGTGAAATAGTAACGAATATATCGCCGTCTGAATTTTCCAGTCGGAAACTTCTAGCTCTCTGCGCGCCATGTTGGTGACGTCACTCTATACGGTTAACATGGCGCGTTTAAAGTGGAAGTCGTCTGGGAAATTCAGACGGCGATATATTCGTTACTATTTCACAATAGTGTGCAAGATTTTGAAATAGTGCGCAGGAGGGGATAGAGATTAGATGTACGGCAGGTTCAGAGGTGGGCGATTCGTAATAAAATTATCTAAAACCCTCGCTGGAGGTGACTGGGGCCGACCTATAGCCCTCATACTCTTGAGGGCTATATATTATTTAGCTAGAAGATTGGCAGAGTAAAACTCGAGAAAAACGCTGTCAAATGCGGTCGAAAAAAGACGATTTCTCCGTTGGATTTTTACGTTTTTAAGTCGAGAAAGCCGGGGAAAAGCGCCTTCTCTCGCAGTAAAACCTAATTTTGTATGCTATTTTATTTATCTTGCTATAAAACTAGAGCAAATAACACTGGAGTGTGTATATTTGTGGAGATAGGTTTCTTATGTTTTTCTGCAAATCTAGGACGCAAACGAAATTTCTAGCATTCCAAAGACAACATATACAAATTTTAACAGTTCTCAGGGAATTGATCGTCAGCAGGTCACTTTTGTCAGGGGAAATAATCGGCGAAAGGCTTAATTTAAGCCCAGCTGTGAAGGGGAGTGGTTCATTGAGTTCTATGATATGATAATTAAGCCCTCTTCCTTGCCAGTGGCAGTGTTTGGTGTAACACTTTCTAGCCAAATACACAAATAAATCAGATATCAGGACTCAATACCATGTTGCTGGTTTTAAAATATGTGGGTGTTGACTGTCACTTTAATAGTAAGAAGCTCCAAAGAAGCAAAACTGCTGGATCTACATTAGATCTAAGTAATGTGTTCATACATTCCATATGAATGAGTCACTGGCAATACCAGACTACTGAATATGCAAATGAGTCATGCGCTACACCGAATGAACCAATGGCAGACATACAACTTTACTATGGAGCTCTTGATAGGCTACATGCCAGGAAGAGTATGTAAATCAGTATGAAAGTAGGCCTAATGTATGCATACTTGGAGATCCCTTTTTAGAAGACTGGAAAATGGTAGAAAAATAAAAAAAAATGTAAAAAAATAATTAATGACCGGTTAGACCTGAAAGTTTCAAAGGCACAAGTAAAAAATAAAAGGATCATAACCTGTAAGTTTCAAGAACTTCCTTGCAATAGATTTCGCGATACGGCTCGGACAGACGGACAGACACACTGCTGGGGCCACAACAATACTCCTGAACCCGTAGGGCTGAGGAGTAATGAGCTTAACTCTTGGAAACTAGGTGACCTTGGAGCAAGAACCGAGAGCTCACATATCCCACAATGAAATCGACAATAGTCAAACACAAGAAAATAGTACTTTTCCTGCAAATGGATTTCTTTCAGACGAGAGAATTTTTCATGAAGGAAGAAGAAAGTGATGAAGTAAACCTTTGTTCTTGAGTTGATAAACGGGTATGAAGTTCATAAAGGACCCCTCTCCATGTTAAACTAGTAAATGTATGGTTTCTATTTCACAACAGTTTAACTAAATGTAGCTGTTTCAAACATGGGAGACAACTCCACAGGACAAATGCCATATACATGTAGGGGAGAGAACTCTGAATATTCCAACCTAACACATATAGTCAGCTAAACTTGATTCAATACCGACGGTCACGGATGTACAAAGGGAAGCAACTTTACCAACGTCACGGCAGAGGGCGTGACTGCTT
>JAVTVY010050091.1:0-22914 GCA_036873755.1 Hanleya hanleyi | reverse complement strand
CATGCGCAGTAGATAAATAGCGCTGGGAGGCTGTTTTGGGGCCCAGAGGGGCCATCATCGATACGAGTAGTAGCGAAAGTGGACATTTTGGGGCAGTGAAGGAAGGTATTTGGTGTAGAGAGGGATCATCCTTAGTCCGAATGCGTCGTGTGAGGTGTCATCTTGTAGCAACGCCCGGCAACGCCAATCTCAACGCTTCAACGCCCTGGTGAATTAGCCCAAAAGCTCTGATTTTCATGGAATTGTCATTAATTCATTGGAAATGCAGTGACGCCCGTCAACGCTCATAGTTACGCCTTAACGCTCTAGCCTAACACCATGATATAGACCGGAGAGAGAACAACAACAACAACAAGGAGGACACATGAGAGAACAACAAAAACAACAATTTTTTTTTTTTTTTTTTCATATAGTTTATTTTCCCCTCCATCATAACATACCCACGCTGGGGGAACCGCGTTGGGTATGTTTACAATTGAAGAAAGACTCTTGTCCAATCAGAGACCGCCATTTGCATGTCATGTTCGTTCTTGCCCGTCAGATGTATTCTTGTCCAATCAAAAGTCGCCATTTCAGAGAGTTCCGTCTTCGGCCATGTTCGCTCTGAACCGTTTGTTCTAATCATCGTCAGGCAGGCCTGGATATTCATCGGGCAGCATGTCCTGAAACAGTTGTTTGCGCATTCTAATCGCGTTTTCCAGGGCCTCGGTGGGTGGTAAACCCATATCCTCTTCCAAGTGACGCTTGGTCTTCATGATGGACCTGTGCGTGGGGTCCCCTTTCATTTCAAGCGGTAGTAAGGTATACTGTTCATAGATCGCCATGGTTGTTTTCCTGATGCGGGGGCGCATTTGGGTGTACGTCTGTTGTAAATTATCCTCTCCGGCGTCCTAGATCGCTTCAGCGTGAGTATTGATAGCTGCTATCACAATACGATCCCAGAAGGTAGGTTCTGCCTCACTTTCCTGGGATGAAGGCTGATTCTCTGAGGTCAAGCTCTCCATATCAGTAGATAGACTGTCAACCATCTTGGATTCGGTATCAGTCGATGCACTCTCATCAATCTCTGTATCAGTATCTGCCTCAACGGGCTCCTCGGCGTCTTCAGTCCCATGTATATTTTTCTGGTGTCGCATCATATCGTAATGTCTGGTGAACGTGCGTTCACTCAGAACAAGTATAAGCCATGTTGACGGTTGAACGTCGACTGTGCGTGTTTTGGGAATACGCTCGCTTTTATAGACAGTAACGCCCATCAACGCTTAGCTCAACGCTTCAACGCCCTGGTGAATTAGCTCAGAAGCTCTGATCTCATGGAATTGACACCAATTCATCGAAATGCAGTGACGCCCGCCAACGCCCGTCGTTACGCCTTAACGCTCGTCTCAACGCTTTAACACACTTTCTTAATGCTTTAACGTTGTTTAATGATGCGTTCGAACAAATGTTTCTTTTGTGCCATTGCTCTGACATACGCCGCTTTCCAGTTCATGCCCGAGGTTTTCAACATCGACGCTGTTCGTTCAATTTCCATATGGACTGGATCCTTATCCAACAATTTCATATGGGTCAGTAAGTCGACATACTGCTGACGTAAAGCCCGTCGTAGTCTGGGTGCCAATCTGTTATGGGCTAAAATTGCAGCTTCCTCTTTCGAATACCCTTTGCGTTGAAACTTGTTTCCTGTGGCCGCCAACATCTCGCCCATCTCGGCGTCCATACTTTCTTTGAACAAATCCTTCCATAGCCTCGAGTTCACATTATGTTCTTCAACCTCGGGTTGGGCCTTCACGGTTGGGTGATATTCCGGGACTGATGGTATGAAACGGACCCGCTGTATGGGGGTGGGCTGCTGCTGCTGCTCTGCCAGGAGTGGACTCGGCGGATGGTGTAGGGGTATATGCCGTTGTGGTGATTCCTCGCCGGGTAACAGGTGGGTCGACAGCCGACGATCTTCGGGGGTATGGGCTTTTAAATCTACGAACAGGTAGCCGTACGGACGAATTGTCGCTTCTTGAAACGCCCGCATAAAATGGTCAATGTTCTGAGGATAAATTTGACTACCAAACACACGGATTTGTGCTCTATCAATGGGATTGGAGAACAACACAAAGTATTGGCAGTTCAAGGCAATATCTCTGGACGCCTTCCCTTGAGGAAAGAGATTCTGGGTCAAATAGATGACGGACAGATTCCGATGATGGGATCCTTAAGTAAACAAGTCGGCGACGTGTGAATTGTCCTTGGCCGCACTCATCAGATCATCTAGCACTACCACGTTGGTCTGCTCGGGATCAAAGTAAGATGGTTCGTTTATGTCGTGGGGAATCCCTGGGACGAAGCTCACATTCTGTAACTTTGTAGTTTCGTAGGAGGGCTGCCATTGACTATAACACCAAACAAGACGTGTCGGAGCTGGGGTTGCCACACCTGCCTCTAAGAACTTCATCACCCAGGACGTCTTTCCACATTCCGTAGGGCCGCTCACCGTCATCGTATAGGGATGCTCTACTGCTCTTGTTGGACCTATAGCGGGACTCGGCTGTGTCTCTTGGTTGTGTTTGCGTTGAATGTGCCTGAGCATACTATCGCGACGAGAGAATGCTCTCACAGAACGTACACGTACACGACACGTTCATCAGTCGACCAATACATATGGACTGATGATGGACACATGTTCATTCCTATATTTAAAGACTCTACCACCACCACACACACCACCACCGACTCCACCAACACCACCACCGCACACCACCAACACCACCACCAACGCCACCAACGCCACCATCAACGCCACCAACGCCACCACCGGGCGTCAACACCCGGTGGTGGTGGTGGTGGCCGGAACTGACCTTTGACCCCGGCGCGCGCGGTGTAAAGGTTTCCACCGTGCGGTGGAAACCTTTGCGCGCCGGGGTCAAAGGGCAGTTCCGGCCACCACCACCACCACCGGGCGTTGACGCCCGGTGGTGGCGTTGGTGGCGTTGGTGGCGTTGATGGTGGCGTTGGTGGCGTTGGTGGTGGTGTTGGTGGTGTGCGGTGGTGGTGTTGGTGGAGCCGGTGGTGGTGTGTGTGGTGGTGGTAGAGTCTTTAAATATAGGAATGAACATGTGTCCATCATCAGTCCATATGTATTGGTCGACTGATGAACATGTCGTGTACGTGTACGTTCTGTGAGAGAGCATTCTCTCGTCGCGATAGTATGCTCAGGCACATTCAACGCAAACACAACCAAGAGACAGCCGAGTCCCGCTATAGGTCCAACAAGAGCAGTAGAGCATCCCTATACGATGACGGTGAGCGGCCCTACAGGGTGTGGAAAGACATCCTGGGTGATGAAGTTCTTAGAGGGAGGTGTGGCAACCCCAGCTCCGACACGTGTTGTTTGGTGCTATAGCCAATGGCAGCCCGCCTACGAAACTACAAGGTTACAGAATGTGAGCTTTGTCCCAGGAATTCCTCACGACATAGACGAACCCTATTACTTCGATTCCGAGCAGACCAACGTGGTAGTGCTCGATGATCTGATGAGTGCGGCCAAGGACAATTCGAAAATCGCCGACCTATTCACCAAAGGGTCCTATCATCGAAATCTGTCCGTCATCTATTTGACTCAGAATCTCTTTCCTCAAGGGAAGGCGTCCAGAGATATTGCCTTGAACTGCCAATACTTTGTGTTGTTCTCCAATCCCATTGACAGAGCACAAATCCGTGTTTGGTAGTCGAATTTATCCTCAGAACATTGACCATTTTATGCGGGCGTTTCAAGAAGCGACAATTCGTCCGTACGGCTACCTGTTCGTAGATTTAAAAGCCCATACCCCCGAAGATCGTCGGCTGCCGACCCACCTGTCACCCGGCGAGGAATCACCACAACGGCATATACACCTACACCATCCGCCGAGTCCACTCCTGGCAGAGCAGCAGCAGCAGCCCACCCCCATACAGCGGGTCCGTTTCATACCATCAGTCCCAGAATATCACCCAACCGTGAAGGCCCAACCCGAGGTTGAAGAACATAATGTGAACTCGAGGCTATGGAAGGATTTGTTCAAAGAAAGTATGGACGCCGAGATGGGCGAGATGTTGGAGGCCACAGGAAACAAGTTTCAACGCAAAGGGTATTCGAAAGAGGAAGCCGCAATTTTAGCCCATAACAGATTGGCACCCAGACTACGACGGGCTTTACGTCAGCAGTATGTCGACTTACTGGCCCATATGAAATTGTTGGATAAGGATCCAGTCCATATGGAAATTGAAAGAACAGCGTCGATGTTGAAAACCTCGGGCATGAACTGGAAAGCGGCGTATGTCAGAGCAATAGCACAACAGAAACATTTGTTCGAACGCATCATTAAACAACGTTAAAGCATTAAGAAAGTGTGTTAAAGCGTTGAGACGAGCGTTAAGGCGTAACGACGGGCGTTGACGGGCGTCACTGCATTTCGATGAATTGGTGTCAATTCCATGAAATCAGAGCTTCTGAGCTAATTCACCAGGGCGTTGAAGCGTTGAGCTAAGCGTTGATGGGCGTTACTGACTATAAAAGCGAGCGTATTCCCAAAACACGCACAGTCGACGTTCAACCGTCAACATGGCTTATACTTGTTCTGAGTGTGAACGCACGTTCACCAGACATTACGATATGATGCGACACCAGAAAAATATACATGGGACTGAAGACGCCGAGGAGCCCGTTGAGGCAGATACTGATACAGAGATTGATGAGAGTGCATAGACTGATACCGAATCCAAGATGGCTGACAGTCTATCTACTGATATGGAGAGCTTGACCTCAGAGAATCAGCCTTCATCCCAGGAAAGTGAGGCAGAATCTACCTTCTGGGATCGTATTGTGACAGCAGCTATCAATACTCACGCTGAAGCGATCGAGGACGCCGGAGAGGATAATTTACAACAGACGTACACTCAAATGCGCCCCCGCATCAGGAAAACAGCCATGGCGATCTATGAACAGTATACCTTACTACCGCTTGAAATGAAAGGGGACCCCACGCACAGGTCCATCATGAAGACCAAGCGTCACTTGGAAGAGGATATGGGTTTACCACCCACCGAGGCCCTGGAAAATGCTATTAGAATGCGCAAACAACTGTTTCAGGACATGCTGCCCGATGAATATCCAGGCCTGCCTGACGATGATTAGAACAAACGGTTCACAGCGAACATGGCCGAAGACGGAACTCTCTGAAATGGCGACTTTTGATTGGACAAGAATACATCTAACGGGCAAGAACGAACATGACATGCAAATGGCGGTCTCTGATTGGACAAGAGTCTTTCTTGAATTGTAAACATACCCAACGCGGCTCCCCAAGCGTGGGTATTACAAGCGTCTAGTCCGTCATTCATAATCCAGCCGTCGTCCATTAGAGAATATCCGCGTCCATAATCCAAAGACCTATTCCATTTCCATATAACAGTATTAGCACCAAATTCAAAAAGACAAAAGTATACATAAACATAGGCTTGAGGGGAAAATAAACTATATGAAAAAAAAAATTGTTGTTTTTGTTGTTCTCTCATGTGTCATCCTTGTTGTTGTTGTTGTTCTCTCTCCGGTCTATATCATGGTGTTATGCTAGAGCGTTAAGGCGTAACTATGAGCGTTGACGGACGTCACTGCATTTCCAATGAATTAATGACAATTCCATGAAAATCAGAGCTTTTGGGCTAATTCACCAGGGCGTTGAAGCGTTGAGCTTGGCGTTGGCGGGCGTTGCTACAAGATGACACCTCACACGACGCATTCGGACTAAGGATGATCTCTCTCTACACCAAATACCTTCCTTCACTGCCCCAAAATGTCCACTTTCGCTACTACTCGTATCGATGATGGCCCCTCTGGGCCCCAAAACAGCCTCCCAGCGCTATTTACCTACTGCGCATGCGCGGAATGTTGAAAACAAACAACACACTAGTGTAGGCGCATGCTCCTCCATGTATGCATTGCATTGATACCTCACTCGACTCCATCGGACCACTAGTGGTCCACCTAGACCCCAAAACGTCTATTTTCATACACTTTCTCCACTGCGCATGCGCAGAATGACGTCAGTTTTACGTCACAGCCATACCTTCGGATGCTCCCTCACCACTGCTTTACAATGATACCTCACTCGACTCCATCGGACCATTCGTGGCTCACCTCGACCGCAAAAACCTCTAGCGGGGCCCATACAGGGTCCAGTTTTCGACACTACATGACCACATCCCGACAAAATGCCCAGTTTCCGACACCGGCCGTGCCGCCATCTTGAACCAGAAGACAGACGCCGCCATCTTGGATATGTCCCATAATGCACCGGGTCAAAATACGCGATTCTGATTGTCTGATGTCCAGAGGTCACGCCCCATTCACCCAAACCGGAATTGACGTCATACCCCTCATTTTACATGCACCCATCCACTGCCCCTTCACATAAGCTTCACTTTGATACCTCCCTCGACCCAATCGGACCATTATTGGCTCCCCTAGCTCCAAAATGTCTATTTTCACACCCTTTGGTCTCCGCGCATGCGCAGAATGCCGATATTTCAACCCCACACCCAGCCCATCAGATGGCCCTTCACGAATGCTTCACTTGGATACCTCACTCGACCCCATTGGACCATTAGTGGCTCCCCTAGCTCCAAAACGTCTATTTTCATACCCTTGGGCACCGCGCATGCGCAGAATGCCGATATTTCAACCCTACACCCAGCCCATCAGATGCCTCTTCACGAATGCTTCACTTTGATACCTCACTCGACCCCATCGGTCCATTAGGGGCTCCCCTAGCTCCAAAACGTCTATTTTCATGCCCTTTGGTCACCGCGCATGCGCAAAATGCCGCTATTTCAACCCCACACCCAGCCCATTAGATGCCCCTTCACATAAGCTTCACTTTGATACCTCACTCGACCCCATTGGTCCATTAGTGGCTCCCCTAACTCCAACACGGCTATTTCCATACCCTTGGGACACCGCGCATGCGCGGAATGCCGCTATTTCAACCCCACACCCAGACCATCAAATGCCCCTTCACATAAGCTTCACTTTGATACCTCACTCGACCCCATTGGTCCATTAGTGGCTCCCCTAGCTCCAACACGGCTATTTCCATACGCTTGGTCTACACGAGTTGTCTCCCTTGGAGCTATATACAGACCTCTTTGACTTTTTTCAAAAATTTCACCGATTCGCTCCGCAACACTTCCCATAATGTTCTACATGATGAGACTAAGATAATAAATCCAAACAGCCATACCACAAATGTATAGAAGTAAGTTTCCCATTAGATTCAACATGGACCAGTGCACCAGTATGTGCCGAAGATTTATATATCATATTTTTAACGTTGGAATATACAACAAGACTCGTGGTGTAATGGTTAACGTGTCTGCCTCTGGATAAAGAGGACCCGGGTTCGTTGTATAGAGTTTCACTTTTTTCTTTTTTTTTCTTGATTTATTTATTTATTTATTATTGATTTATTTATTGATTGATTTATTTATTGATTTATTTATTGATTGATTTATTTATTTATTAAAATTAATTAATTAATTCGCCATCTTGGTCCCATCCCACATCAGCCGCCATCTTGGCCCCACTCCCACATCAGCCGCCATCTTGGTCCCACTCCCACATCAGCCGCCATCTTGGTCCCACTCCCACATCAGCCGCCATCTTGGTCCCACTCCCACAGCCGCCATCTTGGTCCCACTCCCACAGCCGCCATCTTGGTCCCACTCCCACAGCCGACATCTTGGTCCCACTCCCACAGCCGCCATCTTGGTCCCACTCCCACATCAACACACACCAACAAGTCTAGACATGCCTTGATCACGTGATCAAGTTACGCCCCAAATACGGCCCGGGGGGAACAAAAAAGTAGGTCAATATGCGCTGTGCCGTGTTTTATATACTACTGAGGTGTGGCAATAACTCGAAAGAATCCCTCTTGTTTTTACGCCAATATGACGCCACAAAAATTGTTTTGACAGTTAAAAGTGAGGTAAAACAGCGTCGATAGACATTTGAAATTGACCTTTTTCGTCTTCTTCTCATATATTCTTATCCAAAATATGACACCTTCAACCAGAATGATATTTCCATGTTAAATCACAGCATATATGGAGAAAATGAAAACATTGAATTAGGTTTGACTGAAGGTGTCATATTTTAGATACCGGTATATTAATAATTCCCTATTAACATCTTTACGACAAAGCCGAAACCATCTAACAGTCTAATTCCAAACGCCATAATTTGCATAATACATATAGATTGGCTATTTTCTGTGTATGCAACGCACTGTTTTGTGTTAAATTGAAGAAATTAAGTTTCGACAAGAGGGATCTTCCTCGATTAAATGAAACACCTCCTTTCAACAACCTCATAGTTGGCGTGTCTCCGGACATTTGTGGTTCCACATCTTTGCCGATTTTCTATACAGCATTTGTTCACATTCTAAACGACATCCCTAATAGTTGTAGTGTTATGGTTTCATGTCACATTGTTATACCTTCGAAAAAACGGGTAACTACATGTATACCAAAATATACTGAATACCTTGCGTTTGATATCCCTCTATCCGCCTCGATAATGTCGCCCCAAAGACAAAATAGCGCTTAACCAAAAGGGTGGTATATGTCAGAGTTTTCCCACACATTATTCGATATCATGGAGATCAATAAACAAATTACAATAACATATGTGGACAATCAGAGGATCTCCAGGATAATCAAGAACTGTCTTTTTTACGTTCTTTCTGTCACGCATTGATGATCACTAATATAAAGCGTAGGATGTTGATCAGCTACCGTTCAGCTTATTTCCCCAGGGTCAGTCAATATTAATTGATATGACTAAGGTGGGGAGCTGGTATACTCCGGGATATAACTGTTACACAAATATATATATAATGACAAACACATTTGGTAATCCGGCACATTACTGGCACTCTGAGAGTCGCGGGTTCGATGCTCACGCGAATATTACCCACTAACTGTGCTATGCGTGTACACTATACGGGCTATTTAATAATAATAGGTCAACTATTATTATCGCACATTCTTAACGACGTATCATTACCAATTCGAAACAATTGTGAGAAAAATCGACATAAAACGTCACTTTGAAACCGTACGAAAGGGACATAGGGGCTTAAATGAGAAAACTCACACAGAATTAAACATCGTCCACCCTACAAATAAAAAACGATTCAGAAAATGTTAAGCTATACTCACCGGTTACAACAGCTCAAATTAGCCAACATCTCATTGGTCATCTTTACAAAGAACTGATGGATGCATGAACGAAATTATTTTGCGCCGAAGATTTAGGTGCATTTTAATGACAGAGCTTACATGTAGCACTCATCTTTGTACATTGATTTTCGCGGTTACTGGTTATCAACTTAACTCTCGAGCTACAGGCTTACTCATGTAACTTACTCATGTAACGGTACATATATTTTGGTCATTTTGATCTGTTTGAAAATACAAATTTTCGTTCTTGAATAATGATTTGGTCTTCAGGTGTCCTGCATCTTTCTAACACACGCAAATGTCAGTTCATCTCGTTAGAGCTCGTATTCGTCTCTAATCCGATACTGCATCTACCAGATACATTGGCCTTCTGCCACACCTGAGCGACCATATGCCAGAACTAGGGCACATTGAGATACATGTAGATGTATCACGATATGGGTATTGATTTATCTGCGTGTTGTGTATTTAATTAAGCATAAATGTATACATCGAAAATGTCATGGCAACGAAGGTTGATTATCGGCTGAATTGAGTGATTATGTTACACTGGATTACTTCCCTTGTTTCCGTAAAACCATCCTTATCAGAGACAACCACCTTACTGGGGTATAACAATAGTGGAGTAAGCCTGTGAAATGGAGCATGCGCTGTGGGAAGGTTGGATCAGCGAGTGTTTACAGCTCACAAATCACAAAAAACGGCCTTACTTAATATGTAGTAAATTGGCTGAGCACAGCTTCAGAAAACTATATTCTCTACTATTCGCCGCCACAAATGGCCTACTACACCAGATAACCTGGCCTTTCTACTCAAACATAAAAAATTTAGCACACATTCTCCGTCATGTTTTCGAGATACGACGGCCAGATATAAGGTCATCCCGTCCGACACCATTACGGCAAATTTTGTAGGTCGCCAATCAAACTGATCAAATGTTTTCCTATTAATATTTGGAAGGTGATTTTGATATTATTGAGAGTCTAATATTAAAGAAACATTTTAAAATACATAACAAACCATATCTGGTCCAATTAGGCATAATGTCCAATCAATGTTCGCTGGAAGCCCAGTCCTGATTATAATCTTGGTGGTGATTTGTGACCTATAAAATAAGTAATCTATTCGGATTCCAATACCACAGATGTGGCCAAACCATCATATGTGCAAATATAAAGGCCATGCTTCAAATATTTGCAAAGTTACCTCAATATTTAAGCCCTTGAGCAATGTAATGTTTCACCCAAAGAATATTTAACAATTTCTGTTCTGGATTTGTATACTTACTGACGTTTTGGCAGAATTCTACCTACACACACACGTGGTAGCGATTATTTAATACAAAACCGACCCCTATTCCCATTGCAGAGAAAAAATGAAAGTCGAATTTACCCCTAATTTGTATCATATCTCCAGGCAGCAACTGATCAACGACCTTGTTATGTGTGGAGTCATTTGACAAGCTAGACCATTCTTACTTTGTAGTGATTACAGTTTGTGAATGTATTACCATAATATTTTCTGTGAGCCTACTATAGCAGGTGCATCTTAGGATGGATTCGGACATCTAGGGAAATGTCCGTCCATCTCCTTGAATGTCCGGTAATCTCCGGATCCATGAATACGCGCCAGTCACTTCAATGTCATATGCACAGGAATACATGTCAGCGATGTGTGCTCTATGCGGCGAGACGGGGGAATCTCCATGTCACTTGCGAACACTTGCGGATGTGAAGGATAAGAATGTCCTGGTGATTAGTGTCCCTTTTCATATCCTTTTCTGTTGCAACCAAGGAAGGACACTTGTCCACAAAGTGGAGAAATGTGTCCTAGCTGGGATAGAAGACAGGGGCCGGACACTCTTAGCCACCGGACATTCTTAGCCCCCACACCGAAACAGAAGTCTGGTACGTTAGTCATCAGGGCCACGGCACTCACATGATTTGAAAGCAAGGAAATACCCTCACAAATCTTATAAACTATAGCTCGGGTAACCGACACTATCTCCAGCACTATGTCTAGTATAATGGCAAGTGGGGAATCAACCCATCGAAATTTTACTTAAGGAGTACTACAGGGTGTGGGCACTTTTACGACTCGGCTGACGCTGTAGTCAGTCGACTTTCGTGGAAAATTATGATGCGCATCCGCATTGTGCAGTCAGGTCTGGGGTGGGCTATTTGGGTTTTTATTGGAAGTTCCCTCATTCTGCGCATCGGCAATCGGGTAGTGGTAGTGATAGTAAAATGGCGTTCGTGAGGACGTCAGTGAGTGAGTGAATAGGTTTTAACGTCGTTTTCTACATTATTTCAATAATATCGCGACGAACCAAATAAGCACCACCCAGCCAAGTTGTGTTCCTGCTACTTCAAAGAAGAAGTCTTTGAAGCAGCATGGAACCAGACACCCTTCATCGACCCTATAAAACACTGAGGACAACACACAAGACGCATACTGGACGCTTACATTGTGTTTTCGTGTCAGTGGGGCATGTGGGGTGTCAGGTTGAAGCTCTTGTGGGTAAAGAGTCAGACAGGCCTGGTTTTTAATCCTACATGGCCTGGGTTTTTGGGTACCTGTCCAGGCATGAGGCATGATTTTGCTCAATTGTCCTGGAAGAAAAGCAAGAATTTAAAAAAAAAATGACGAAAACATCACTTTTCTGATACCCCCACATGGCCGCCATCTTGAATTTACCCATGATCCTCTGTTTAATGCAAATAGGCTCAAAATGACCCCAATACGATAAACTAAAAAGTCGGGAAGGGTCAGCTTTCATTTTTTTTTGTTCCGGAGATGGGGGAGAAAGTTGGTAGCGCCCCTCGCCCCCCCCTCCCCCCCGGACCAAGTAGGGTAATGGAAGTTCGTCACTTTGCGCATATGCAGTCGGGTAGTAGTAGAAAAAGGGCGTTTGGGTGGACATGATGAGGTCTAGATGGACCATCCACCATATGAGAGGTGTCATATTGGTGATTTGTAGTGCCATCAATCATTTTTCTATTTTTTTTTTCATGGAAACCCTGGATTAACCAATGGGCTATTATTGCTTTAGTAAACCATGATTTTCAACAACACAAACAGTACCCACATCATTGCACATGGCCAAGTGCTTACACGGTTTCATAATCCAATAATCCCGACTGGATAAGCAGTACTTACATATACAAAACACTTTAACAGATAATATTTACTCTCCACTAGAAAGAGGAAAATGTAGCTCAGGTATGTATTATTTGTATCGATTGTAAATACATAATTATATGAGAGGAAAATCTATTTCACATCTTTTCTAATAAATATCATATATTTTAGGTTAACTTATAGATCGGATATGGAACCTCACTTTCTTTGAAAGGACGCGAGAAAGTCATTGATTAAAGCAAAAGTATTTCCAAGTCGTTCGTCCGATGAATGGATTAGCGTACAGCTATGAGAAGTCGATTCCAGATGCAATAGTTATCACTACAGCCCAGGCCTGGAATTGAGCCCATATATCTCTGACATGGATATACGACCAAAGTATATGTAGAATCGTTTCCCTATCATTTTTACTCATCTCTCCGACTCTGCCCTTCCCCATTTGCCCAAGATTGTATTCCACGTAGTTAAGTGTAATCTGGCATTGAAAATATTGGAGATTGGTTTCAGTGGTCACAGAGAAAGGGTTTGATTAATGAGTTTCCATTCAGCTTCACCGATATTCAGAAGGTTCAGGGAATCTTCCCATTTAATTTGGCTATTCTTAGATGTTTCCTGAACTAATTTAAGGAGAGACTGGTATATAAATTTGTGGGAGTTCCTCATAATGTCCTTGGGTATATTATGAATACCAGCGTAGTAAATCAGGAAGTTTTTCAGCTTGGTTTGAAATTTATGGTTTAAGTTATGTTCGACTAAATCGCTCAACATGCATTCTGACTCCGCATGAATACCAATCCTTCATTTGTCGTTTAAAAAGTTAGACCGCGGTTCGCAGTTCGCAAGTATAAGGGGACTAGTAATTATTTCTTCAGATATGGAGAAAAACAACTGGATTTTTTTTATTGTGAGTCCTTTGAATTCCAAACTCTGCACAGTAAGAGAGAATGTCGTGCTATATATGTTTGCATATTCATATCCCAAATCTGACGCCAGGTGGCTGTTCTTGGGGCGCTGCTATGAATCGCTGGTCCGGCTCGGATAACGAACTGCGGACTTCGAACCTCGGCCTAACTTTATGATCGTTTAGTTGTCTCCAATTAGAGATTGAGGCATAGTCATCCATGGTACCTGTAATAGTCAATTCACCATGCATACTCCTGATCCAGGCCAGGAGAACATCTTTCCAAAACTTATTTTTAACAGTTGTTGAGATTTTCTGCAACCCCACCATATTCAGCACCCAGACCCTTGAGCCTATATTCGGGAAGATATTGAGCATCATTTAAGATTGAAATGATTAACCCATTTAATTTTCATATAATCAATAAAGAATGTAATGTGTATCATGTTTAACCCTCCTTCTTGTTTAGGTCAAATTAGTTTTCTTTGATTTTGTCAGGCCCTGCTCCCCAGACAAAGGTGTACAATACTTTCTATAAATCAGTCAGAAAATCGTCGGGTGGGTTAGTCAGAGCAAAGAAGAGATGAAAAAGAAATGGTAAAGCGAAAGGTTAATAACTGTTATTTTTTCAATTGGAGTCAACTTCCTCTTATACCACGATCCTAACAAGCGTCTTACAGCATCAAGTTTTGGCATATAATAAAAAAGCTGGCATCTCTGCCATGTCTGGGCTGAAATATACCCCCAATAATTTAAACCCTCCAGGATCCCAGTTGATTCTATAGTGTTCAAATAATTTTGTTGTGTTGCCGTTTTTGTTCCTAATCCAATGTCGATTTTTCAATATTCATTTGAAGACAAAAGCAACTCGAAAAATCCTGCAAGATACCCCTGGCTCGCCTTAATGATTCTTATCATCCATACAGAAACAAATATCATCGGCATACTGTAGAATTTTAACATCGGAATTGTCAAGTATTCTACCATTGATACCTGGATCTGTTTTATTGCTATGGCTAGTAATTCTACAAAAATGCCGAAAAGATAAGAGGATAAAGAATCGCCCTGCCGGCACCCTCGTTCCAGTTCCAACACAGACGCTATGAAGCAATACTACGTCGCTCTACAATGATGAATTGGTGCCCTATAACATCACACCGAAGCTCTATAACACTAGAGTATTGCTTAGTCAAAGTGCTACATTGACGTTGTGCACTGCACTGACGGCATATAAAGCTCGATTTACGCTATTTTTAGAACATCATGATGTCTTGCCGGCATCAGTGAAAACTGTTGACCGCTTCTCTTTTGCAAGAAACTAGCCTATTTTTGTGTATACTATGACTGTCTTTTTGAATTTGGTGCTCATGCTGTTATATGAAATATGGAATATGTCTTTGGATTATGGACGCGGATATTCTTTGATAAACGACAGCTGAATCATGAATGACGAACCAGACGCTTGTAATGAGACTACATTGACGCTCTGTAATAGTATATTGACAATGTATAGTACACTGACTATGCAATACCCCTAAAACTTGCAAAAACAGCCACTGTATGCTGAACTCACTCCCCAATCTCAGCACAGAGCCATGCCTTCGTTATAGCGAGATCAATACTAGGAGCCATGTCACTATTTTCCAGCAAGGCTGCCTCTTACATCATCGCTCGAAGGAACTTTTTCCGTCCACTGCGAACTTTATCAACACCCAACATCCATTTAAAAAAAATTCAAACACTTGAATTGTGTAGTCACGTTACCAGTTTAGGAAATTTTATCCCTTTATATACTCATGATGATCAAGCATGCTCTTATCAGTGGGATTTTCACAAAAATAGCAGCGACTGTGTTAATTATTTGAAGCATTAGTGAACTAATTTTTGTAATAACTTTATGCACCGTGTTGAATGCAACAACATTGCAGAAAGTTAATCAGCAATCTCTTCATGATATCCCAGAAATTCAAATAATTATTAGCTGTATTGGAGATTGTTAATAATCGTCAGGTGAATGTTTGAAACAAATTAGACAACTCCATGATTGTACAGAAATACTTTGTCGCGTTTTTTTCACACATTTGTCACTCAGTAGATGTCATATATGTCCTGTAGTTTAGTACTGTTACAGAGAGACTAATCTGTGCAGTGTAGCGCCGTCATTTGATGGAAACAGCTAATGATGTATGACCGAAAGATCCTACGCGGAAATCATACGCGTCTGATTACCCCCACATTTTGGGGGATGGTTAATACTTACCCGTGAGACTCTTCTCGAAGGAGCGAGTCTCGCGGGATGTGAATGCTCACTCCCAATACACTACGCTGATGCTCTGTATTAAGTACACTAGTGTTCTCCAATACCACATTGCTGTTCTGTAACACAATACAGACACTATAAAGCACTACAATGCCGTTCTACAACGCTGAATTGATTCTCTGCAACATCACAATCACGCCCCGTAACACTGGAGTAATTAAGGCCTGTACAGCTATGTATGAATGCAGACGGTCTGTGAAGCTATGAGTGAGTAAAGTCTGTAAGGTTAAGTATGCCGAATGTGTGTCGGCCTATACTGCTGTGTAAGCAAGTTATGCACCGCTATATGTGTATAGTTTCTGTAAAGCTATCTACCTGTAATGGTTCAAAATGTCCACCAGGTCTTCCTGCACAATGCGCATGCGTACGATAAACTTTTAGCGAAATTCAACCCAAAGACCCTTCCAATCGTACGCTACAGCGTGAGAGAGAACGAACAAATACCCACACCCTATCGATTACTTCACAAGAAAACATTTCATAGGTTAATATACAGTCCGTTTTTCCCAGATTTTAGCTTTGTTCAAGTTCAGGTTTGTCATGTACCTTTTCATGTGTAGATGACGCCATGATGGTCATCATCCGGATTATCAGGGTATAACGCCATTTTTGTTGTACCAACGTCATGCTAAAACACAGGGCTTCCCCAATATCATCAAAGATGGATGGACGTCGTAAGCATGATCTTGGACGTTTAAATTCTGCGAGAGGTCTTGTACGATGAAAAAGGCTATACCATGATAAAGGCTGTACCATATTATAATACTAAAGGGTTTAAACAGCGTAGCCATGTATTAATAAGGGGTTGTAACACGGAATGCATTCAACACACTTTAATGAGGCCAAAACAGGTTGAGATTCGCTGGGCCCCGAACTGATGACGCCACTAGAAATCCGCAGACAAGCGCCGACTTGTCCTGTCATGCCATGATATGCATATAACATTGAAATGACTTGGAAATATTTGACCGCTAAGGTCAGTAGTAGAGAAAGTGCAAAACTTGACCTACTTATTTTTCCACCAGGTATACTTTAAGGGTTACTATTCCTGGTTTATGGCGGGGTTAAGTTCACAATAGTTTCGGCACTACCCTTCATGTATTCTTCCGCGGTGATATAGTCACTTCCGGTGGTGATACGGTCTCTTCAGTTTCAGATGATAAGCCACCGCCGAAAAAAATAGTCCCGGGTGAAAACCGGTATTAATCCCACGAACCAAAGTGTTTTTATGGCGGGTCGCGGCGGGGTCATGGGGATTTCCATGACGTCATCAATGCGTGGACAAGCAAGTTTAACATGTTTTATTCCGTGCTATCATCGAAGTGTGTCTAGTGTCCCCATCACTATCTGCAGCATAATATCCAGCCTGTTGACAAGTGGGGAAGCCCCGTGGGTGAAATCCCCTAGAAAGATGAACTGTACATAAGACTTTTTCTTGTGGACTATATTATAGAGTGCTGAAGCTTGATTTTACTGTCTCCCGCTGTAGAATACAATGGAAAGGTCTCGGAGCCATTGGTTGACATATCGCTGAAAGGTTCTGACGGACATGCCCAAATTCTTGACCCAAATGAGCTTTTCGGGATCTCACTTTAAAGCTGCTGTGGCGTCCGACTGGTTTTTATTGATAGACCCATCAACCTGGAGTCGAAAAAGGATAGAAAACAATGTACGGAGTAGTATATTGGGGTAGGTGTGGTCAATTTTTTTCTTGTGGCCTAACTACAGAGTGTTGGTATTTGTTGTTGTTTTCTGGGATGGACGTTTTGGAGCTAGTGAAGCCATCCGTGGTTGAAATGCGCCGTGTCGGGGTCCTACTGAAGCGCCCGTGAAGTAGAGTCCGCCTGGGGTGGTTTTTGGTGGAATTGCCGTAATTCTGCGAAAGCGTAGTCGTGGAGTAGTAGAAGAAGGGGGGTTGGGTTGGAGCATTGCGGTAAGTGCGGACCATTCTTGGTCTAATTCGAATGTGGGGACTATCATCATGAAGCTCTCGCCGGGTAGAATCCGCCTGTGGAGTTTTTTTTATTGAAAGTCACTTCAATCTGCTCATGTGCAGTCGCAAAATAGGGTAGTTAAGGTGACAGTGTTCGGCAAGTTGTGGACCATCCATGATCCAAATGGGCTGTGTGAGGTGTTGTCTTGAAGCTCTTAACGGGTCGATTCAGACTGGGGGTGACACGCGCTCCGAGCTCCATAAGCTCCAAGTGCTCCGAGCTTTCAACTGTAGCATCCCAGATCTCCGAGCTCTTATCTGTCCCATCCCACACATTCGAGCCCTTATCTACATGTATCTCATCTACGAGTTCCGGGTTGTTGCATATCAACAGGACTTACAGCTGTTAGGCTTCATTATTCGACGGTTGTCTGTGAAGGCGAGAACCATGATTTACGTATGCCAGGCACGTTCGAAGTCATTTTCCTCCCCGTTCAATCTACGTAGACATTTGCTTTCCATATAAAAACTAGAGCCTATGGGCTTTAATGAGATCTGGTAGCTGGGTTATTGGGGGATAAGTTTGTAATGAAATAAACGCACAATTATATATTTAATTTCAAGATAGGCACAGGTGGCACCAGGCACGAATGTATGTGGCTAAAACGCAATCACAAAGTACATCCTGTGACAAGGTATCTGAAGGGCCGTTCGCGCCATAAACGCATCCTTTAAACGTTTTAACTTCTTAAACGTTTAAAAATTGTAAAGCTTTAAAAAGTTTAAACGTTTAAACTTGAACCAACCAATCAGATGTTATGAACTGACATTTTTCTGTTAAAAAACAAACGTTTCCAGTTGTAAATTTGCGGCTTCAGACGTTTCCTGTCAAAATAAAAATTCGGTCTTTTAAAGGTTTCCGGTTGTGATCGTCCAATCAGATTTTTTATTTGGGCCGCGTGTATTCCAACATCTACACCAACACTCCAAATCTCCACTGGCAAACGTTTCCGGTATGTAGTGTATTTTAACCAATGAAAACCGTTCTTACAAATTAGGTTTTGGAGAATATCTTTGGCACCGGGACAATTTGCGCAGGACATGATTCACGATGGGCATGAGGAATACAATATGGGCGAATATTTGTAAGGGTTATTTTGATTGGTTCAAACAGACTACATAGCGGAAACGTTTTGCCAGTGGATACGTGTTGATGTTGAGGTTAGAACATACGCGGCAGCAATAAAAAAATCTGACTGGACGATCACAACCGGTAACGATTTCCCTTAAACCGGAAACGTTTAAAAGTCTCGAATATTACTACTGGAAACGTTTGCCTTTAGACAGGAAACGTCTAAAGTATTGGACGTTACAACATCAAACGTTGTTGGACAGGAAAGGTCTTCCAAATGTCAATTCATGACATCTGATTGGTTGGTGCAAGTTAAAGGTTTAAATTTATTTAAATAAACGGCCCTTCTTAAAACGGCCCTTCTTAAAAGGTACCGACATAATGAAGTTGAACATACCAAAGAAAGGCAGTCCTAAGATAAAAGTAACTCCGAAAATGGAAGCCGAAATATAGAATATTATATCACAATGACTTCCATTTTCGGAGTTACTTTTATCGTAGTTTGTGTGAGTTACGTTACGCTAACCATGTGTTACCCAATTAATTTCCGTCCAATTAGACACTACAGTAGGTGCTCATCCAACCTTGACTCAACCAAAATAGCTGAATTTTGCTCTTTATCCTGATACATAATTCGTCCAATAGGTTAGTTCGGGATTCCAGATGAACACCATGACCACCATATTAATTTAACCAGCATAAAGAAAGCAATATGATACCTTCTTTAACATGGTATTGTTGGTGTTGCTGAAACTGTTGGTGTTGCTTGAAACTGCAAACTGACCTGTTGAGAATTCGATGAAAAAAGGGGCCAGTGGAATGAAGTCTAGGCCTAAATACCCACAGGGGATTAAGGTCAGTTTGTACAGAACATACATGTACCTAGGGGTAAATAAGAGAGATTATACCTAGGGGTAAATAGAGACTGATTTAGTGTTATGAGTGAGAAGGGCTGGACATCAAGGTTGATGATGGTTATGTCACAAGTTAGGATAAGACAAAACATGTATTACACTTTCTGGGTATCCCACAGGTTGACTGGTGGAGTACAAGATAGGAAAAGATTATAAGATATGTTACAGCTTGCTCTTGTGAGAAAAGCAAACAGTGGCCTGCAAAGGTGATAATGAGACAATGGTGGCCAGGTTGGCTGCTATGGTAGAGCATCTCTCACATATACACCTAACCAGCTAAACTGTATAATTTTCTCAGCAGAGTCCAAGCTTTGGTAAAGTGACGATACCAGTCTGCCATACCTTAGAGCGTATTGATCTCATATTTTGTGGGAAAACAATGAACAGAGTAATATTTAAAGCAGATAAGGGATCAAATATATGCCAAGTGACTATTAATGACTAGATATAGACATACAAAAGCCTTTCAACCACTAAGGATCCCCAAAACTCATCTCTGTGGAACTACTTTCATGCAGCGTAAGGCTATCCCGTGAGTCGGTTTGCACTTTTGTCCATTTCCCTACAGCATTCTAAAGAGCCTCTGGCTAACGCCAGATCTCAAAATCGTAAAGACCGAAGCCATCTCAGAGAACGGAGTCCAGATAACGTACAAGTTCAACATACGCACGAAGAAGGGGTACGATGAAGACCTACATCCCAGACCAGAGTATTAGAGCATGGGTCACCATGACGGTCAGCGGAATTGTTGAGACGCATTTGCCCATGACTGTGCCACAACCCGCCACGAAAACACTTTGTTTTCATCCAGTACTATTCTTTTCGGCGGAGGCTTATCGCCGGAACCGGAAGTGACCGCACCACCGCGGAGAAATACATGACTGGAAGTGCCGGAACTCTAGTGACATTGACCCCGCTACAACCTAAATATAGTACTCCGTAAATTTTACCCGGGGAAACAAATAAGTAGGTCAAGTTGACTGGTTTTGTTCTACTACTAAGGTCAACGGTCAAATGACCTCTGGAGATTAACGGACATTAATCTCCGGAGATTGAGGCGAAGAAAAAAAGCCAGACCGCAGCATGGGACTACTTTGTGCCCGCGGAAGTAGTTACCTTATTACCGCTGTTAAAGTGACCGTTTCACCTCCTCGAAGGAAGTCACCACATCACCTCGGAGGAATACGACGGGTCAAACGTCACTTCAAGCCACGTGACTGAAAGTACCCGGACTGTAGCGGCCATGACCTGTGGCCCAGAGAGGTAAATACGAGTCAATTTGCCCTTAGCATAATACTGAGGATTAATGCCAGCTCTTTATTGGTGTGAAATAGTTGGGAATTTTGCAGATTGATGGCAAACCGACAACATAGCTTCAGCAAAACCACTGTCACTCTCGGTACAAAATTACCTCGACCGAGAGATTGACATTTCTGCCACTTTCACCTTCCTTAAAATGAAGAACGGGAGGAACGCTTCCCCTGATTTCATGAGTTTTCCTTGGCATGGATGATTAGAGCAGAATTGGGCATGCATGAATGAGAGAACGCACCGGTTCTATTTCCTTTTCTATGGCGAAGAAAACCATATATTTTATTATATTGAAACTTGAACAGGGTGTTAATTTCATCTATGCAATTTAACCTATCCTATCTTATCTTACGAGTTGTCTGATGTCAGAATCGTAGACGATATATCAAAGTATGTTACTGAGATGTACCATGAAGTACTGAGTAGTAATGAGAACTATCCTGACCGATACATGTTCTGAATATGAGTATATTTCAATTACATTATATGTTATATGGTGGCAAGTATGTGTGATCGTTACAATATCTCCAGAAACAGAAGAATTAGGATAAACTAATAAACTCTCAATATCCCCTAACAGTAATACAATGTATGTTGTATTGGTTAGTTGAAGATTATACAGTCCATTCGTACTATTATTTATAACTCTTCTACTCATCTATTTGGTTTAGTAATAATTGGTTATTATTCTTGAATATGTCGACAAAATACCCTTATACCATTTATTCTGGTACGTTCGGGCATCAAGCACAATGAAGTGCTCGAGCGTCAGGACTTACCGCTGTACACTGTCGGACAATATGATCATAACATATTTACAATGGAGTCTAGACTATAACCTAAGTCTTAATTTTTACATCCCGATGATCGAATATAGTTGAAATCTTGTATTCTTCCCCCCCACCCCCCGAGATGGACCTAGTGAAGCCCCCTCCAGATGGGCGTAGTGAAGCCCTCTCCAACATGGATCCAGTGAAACCATCGGCCGATGACCCCCACCCACCCCCACCCACATCTCATCTCTCATCTAGCCAATTGCCTGCCTCAAACTAGCCTTGTTTTCTTCAAAGAAAGTTTGTACTTTTTAAACAGACATAAGATGTCAGTGACCTCGAAACAATTTGAATTTCGAAGGAGTTGGTTATTTCTTGGCTGGACTATATATCGGGCCACCCCTACCGCCATATGACGTAGCTACTGGGGCTGACTCTACGCACAATCGGTGTATTGATTCTGATTGGTTCGTCTCTGGTTCGCATTTTTTTGAAGACTGTGGGTTGTCTGATATACCATTTTGAAGAGTAGTTCGAAGTGTGAACGTAGAAAAATTGGCGGTACATGAACAAGTTAGATGAAAATACCTCTCTGAAATGAGGGTAAAAAGGTCGTTTTATTGCCCAATTAATAAAATCAAGATTATCCGCCATCCCTCACAGGCGACCATGAATCATATATCCGCGCGTCGAATGGTATTAAAAAAAATTGTCGTCTATCTAATTTGCATAATAATAGACATGTTTTGTTCTGTATTAAAAAGTAGACTATGCACATTTTAATTTGAAAATCACTGTTACGACATGTAACAATATATAAGCTAATTTTGGAGTGCTAAGATGAATGGACGACCCTTTCTACCTCCATTTTAGAGAGGCAGTTCTCTCTAACCGGATGCAGATGTAAAAGTCCAGATCTTGTTCTAATGTTCATAACGATGAGAGTGGCATGATTTCTTCCTTGTAATTCGACGAGTTTTGTTCCTTGTCTTTGTCCAGGTATGGTTTCTTCGGCACAATATCGACATTTGTTACACATTTTAAGAAATCCATTCTTTTCGGCAGAATGTTTCTCCTGAATAGAAGGTTAGTAGCGAAAGACACCAACACTATAGTGGTGAAGCTAGTGATCATAGCGAATGAACGAAATGGAAAAGTCTGTCCAAGTTTGCTATCATACCCAGGGTAACGTATGAGGGCCGGAAGCCCCAGATAG
>JAVTVY010050090.1:0-23336 GCA_036873755.1 Hanleya hanleyi | reverse complement strand
AATTGACACGTTAGAAAAGTTTCGCGTCCAAAAGGGCCATTTGTCTTGGATGTTTAGAATAATTCTGCACACGTGTTATTTGTCATACTCTAGTCTATTCTTTGCTCCCATGTCAGTCTACTATTTTCTCATTTGCATGATCACTTTTAAGACTACGCCTGTATAATTGTGGTGAAATTCCATACATCACTGCATGCCACATCGCTATCAAACGTTAAATCCTACTCACTCACTCAACCGTGAAAGGCTTAGATATGACGTCATCAAAGCAGCTGTCTTGGATTTTTTTTTACATTTGGTTGTAGAATACGCAATCGTGATTCCGTCACGAAATTTGGTTTGGTTTGATTTGGTATCATTTATTCACCATCCAAAATACAACATATATAAAGAAAAAAGCAGAAGTTACAATATATCACATATTATGAGTTCCGTAAATATTAGGTTGGCGGGAGAAAATCCCAAAGGGCTTGTTATATCCCAAAGAATAAACAGAAAAGATGGATGTGTGAGGCAACGAATTACAAAGTCTTATAAACAAAGCATAGTGGTAGAAAGTGAATAAAGGATTAATATGATATTGGACTATGTATTTACTCATTATTATATTAGATATGGCTAATATGTGCAATGGTTATGATGCTAGTAGAAAGGCTTTAAGAAGGTATTTAAAATGAGAAGTTGATATGCAAATTTGTAGATGGGAGGGCAATTTATTTCATTCCCTAGGAGCCTTAATTTCAGCTGTGTGTAGAGAAAGGCAAGACCGAAATGGATAGCGATATAATTTCATAGCAGAACCTCTTATGGGATACTGGTGTATGTCACTTAATTATTAAAATTATTAATTATTAAACATTGATGGTAGAAGTGATCTATGATGGATAAATTTATGAGACAGCTGCAAAATGAGATACTGATTCAAAACCTAACAGAAGCAATATTTTAAGTCTGGCAAATAACGGAGCAGTATGTTCTAGAGGATGTACGAGAGATATAATTCTTATTGCTCGTTTTTGAAGGTAATAAAAGACTTAAGGTGCGTGGAAAAAGTGTTGCCCCAAACAATATTACAATATGACAGATAGGGAAAAATAAGCGAGTAATAAAGTAGATATAAAGTTTTCTTATTGAGGCTGTGTTCAATAGTATTTAGCAAACCCAAATTTCGTGATACCTTTTTACAATGTGTTTCGTCCAGGATAGTTTTTCACTCAAATAAACTCCAAGAAATTTAAAATTGTCAACCTTTTCTATATCGTGCCCCATAATAGATAATAATGGATTGAAAGAACTATTAGTTCTACAGTTAGGTTTGATAAGCATAAGTTTCCTTTTTGTTACATTTAAAGAGAGCTTATTACTGGAAAGCCAATTATATAATAACAACAATTCTTCAGACATCATTTGAAAAAGTGCAGCAGGATTATGATGAGATAACATTGTGCTTGTATCATCTGCGAATAATATAATTTTCAAGACACTTGAAACGGATAACAGGTCATTTATATAGATAATAAATAGCAATGGCCCCAGGATAGATCCTTGAAGGACACCACATGATATAGATTGTAAAGTCGAGAAAGTCTTATTAACAGAAACAGTTTGAAATCTGTCAGATAAATACGATTGCTGGTATCGCGAAAACCGTAATATTCTAACTTTCTAAGTAAAATGTCATGATTCACAGTATCGAATGCCTTAGAGAGATCCAAGAAGCAAATAATGCTAAATAATTTGGATTCTTTAGCAGCAACTAAGGATTCATAAAGAGACAGTAGAGCAAGAAAAGTAGAATGGTTGGACCTGAATCCAAACTGATTGCAACAGCGTATAGAGAACGTTTCTAAGAAATCAACAACATTAATAGCCGCAACTTTCTCTAGTATTTTGCTGAAGGCTGGCAGCACAGAGATAGGTCGATAATTTTCCAAAAGCCTATCATTGCCAGATTTAAAAACTGGGGTCACTTTGGCTATCTTCAACTCTGCAGGTACAACACCAGTTTGAAAAGACAGATTAATAATATTAGACAATGGTACGCTGATGGAATCGGAAACTAGTTTAACTAAAGACACAAGTACACCGTCTATCCCAGCGGCACTATTTTTTGACTCGGAAATAATTTCGAATATTCGAGACGGAATGCAAGATTTGAATTCAAAATTATCATTAAAATTGCCAAGGAGATAGTCGGTAAACGTTGAATTAACATTGGGAATCTTAGTACAAAGTGTATTTGCGATGGAGCAAAAATAGTCATTAAATTTGTTTGCAATAACAGACGGGTCGGTTATTTCCTTCAATAATGAAAGTTCGGGGCAGAGAAGGTGATTCCTTCGCGGACAAGTTTAACCCGAATGGTGACCATTTAAGGAGACAAATTTATCATCATTGTCTGTAGGCCTACTATGTGTTATTGTGAAGTAGCATATTAGAATAAACAGCCCAAATAAAGTCGCAAAAAAAAAACAAATAGAAAAGCCACTCTATTCAAGCTCGAACCCATTTCTCTATGATTCCGTCACGGACATGTCTAAAGATTAGATAACAATAAATCTGTAATATTTCAGGGAAATTTATACATTATTTGAAATTTGCCAGCTATAACTCAATTATAAATTGCTGAACGCCTACTTTACAAAACAAAGTTTCTCTGACAGGCGCTTTAAAGTAAAAAATGCCCTCCAAATCGTAATTTCGTAACCGTGGAATTAATATTCTTGGAGAATCTCAAAAGAATGATTGAAGATGGATCTCTTATAGTGAAACAGACAAACATTCCTTTGACATTCATCGCTAACAGTGGATTTGCGCATTTGTTATCACAGGGAGTCAAGACAAATCTAATACATGTACCCCAAATAAAATAACATGAGGAAATTCATCGACATGTGGCATACAAATTTGGTATTCCGATAGTGGACGAGGAAAAATTTGTCTGGTGACGGGCTATGCCGGATCTATGGAAAAATAACAATGCCCAGAATAGGAATCCGTGCTACTGAAACGTTCGCAGAACCATTTTGTTGACATGGGAGCTCCAATATGATGCTCATAATTGCATGTGGCCCTTTATTTTTGAATTTGGTGTTAAGTAAAAACAAAATACCTTGTTTAAATACACTTAGTTTAAGAACTGATTGATAATTTGCTGGCAGTAGAATTGCAATATGGTAACCATTCTAGATATGTGGCAATATCACAAGCCAAATAAAGAAGTGCTTGATATTTTTTAACCCTATCTGGCCTGGGCTTTTTGTGACGTATCCTGGCTTTGGGGGGGGGGGGGCGAAATGACCCCCCTAATTATTTTTCTTACCATTGGGCTAGGGGCTGAAACTTACACCATACCCTTGGCTCAAGCTCTACCAGAAAATGTAAAAAAATCCAAGATGGCCGCTTCGATGACGTCAGAGTGACGCCATTTTCAAAAACGGCATTTTTGCAGAAAGCAGAAATTTTGAAGAAATATGACGAGAAAAATCACTTTTCTCGTACGCCAAGTGACCGCCATCTTAAATTTACCCATGATCCTCTGCTCGGGGGGGTCATGCATATAGGCTCAAAATGACCCCAATATGATAAACTATAAAGCCTCCCCTCCCGCCCCAGGCTAGGTAGGGTTAAGATACAATGACAATCTGCCACTAGTATCCCTAACAACGTTCGAGAAGCGTTAGCCAGTTGGTTCCGGATCAACAGCCTAGCATATCAAGACAAATCGATCCTGCAATCATTTGTGATCTTGTCTGAAATCGTAATATTTTTCAGCAGGTCTTGAAAATATTACTGGGAGAGATGCATATAGGCAATATACTTGATCATCTACAAAATATCTAGAAAGGGATAGAAAAGGATTTCGAATTTGAAATCGTCCCTCCGGCCGTAAAAACATCTGTGTGAAGGTAAGCTATTTTAACTTATTGAAACAACAGGATGGTGTACAGCTGTTCTAGGAAAACAGAATTGGTTATATTTATGAATATGATTATATTTATGGCTGAACCAAGCAGTAGTGATTCAGATGATCATGAATATACCATGTGGCCGTGATAAGCAGTATTCTTCTTTGAAGGACAGGGTATGAGTGGAGGTGCGTGCTTCTGTTGTCCATATTCGGTCAGCAAGGTCAGACAAGTTCACGTCACGTCTGATGGAAAACCATGTTTTCTGCAATCACATTAAATGAGACAATCTTGCACGCCTCAGCTAAGCGGAGGCACTGAATGTATGAGTATAAACTATGCGTGACAAATGACCATCGGTGACAGAAGACGATCGCCCTGTTATTACCCGTAGGTTCCCAGACGTAGAAGCAATCAGGACCCTTATCATTCGCGCCTGTGAACCATTGGCCTTCCAGAGAGCGGTTAATGAAGTATCAACTTTTAATAAAAAGTCACACAAGCGATCACATAATGAGAAAAAATATCGATTATTATATCAGAAGGGTATGCTTACCATTACAGACCACTAATGCGAGACTAAAGATAATCTATATAATATACCATAATTGAAAACTTCCCAGATAGTCTTCCCTATGTTTATGCCTAGCCTATGCAAATGAATGCTTTCTGAATTTGGTGCTAATGCTGTTAAATTAAATATAGATGCGGATATTCTTCAATAGGAGCTTATGTTTAACTGTTATCTTTGAATGCGTTAGTAGCGAATTGACTGTCGGTGCCAGAAAATGACGAACGGAAAAGTGGCTGCTTCTCATTTAATCAATATCAGGACAATTTTCCGTTCCAGTAGTGAATAATCTCGACGGATGACATTCTGTAACTTACTACAAAAACTGCTACTAGGCATCTAAAATGCAAAGGGTGCTAAAATAATACAGGATCGAATAGAAATCAAGGAAATTATTTATCGGCCTTGAACATGTCTTGGATTCAAATGACAACGAATGGGCTGGTGGTGATCAAGCAGGCGTCATGATTGATGAGAAAAGGTCGAAGATGCGATTATAGAGACAACTGAAGCTGATACTCGGCAAGTAAAACCACGACCTGGGTCAGATCCAATCACGCGGAGACAAGCCCTTCAATGCTTGACACCTATACTGTTAGGTTCAATATTCATACTCAATTGACACGTTGCCCAACAGACTCATATTTCTTGTTCTAAATGTGTAGAGTACCTGCGAACAGGTATTGTGCGTCGTATCAGACTGAGATATGCGCGTGTGTCAGTCTATTTCTTGAGCATGTCTAAACACAGATTATCACTTCTCGAAGTCATTAATCGGAATTTTATCGCATGAAATTGACCAAACGATTGCGATAGAAATCAGATGAATGACCACGAGTGTCTCACATCACAATATATTCACAGATAGATGTCAAACAGAATAAATACTATCATTTTATAACTCTTTTGAGAGTAAATCACCTGACCTAGCCTAATCTGGAATAAAACATCTAATTGGAAAAATAAACCATACAAATATACCTGAAACCCTCTGTATACTTTCTAATTGAAGTAAACTAGTCCATTTTATTATAAGTCTTTAGCAACTATACAATCTCATTTCTTCTTTTCCGCCTGATGCTTTCTGAGACATTTTCACTTTCCGTGTGACAACACTCGCCATTGCAAGGACACGTTGTTCACACCAGCTTCTGTGACATGTGTCAATCAAATGAAGTATGTCATATATGGGAAACAGATATGGAAACAGCTGATCGCGAGCACCAAAGAGTTCAAGACGCATCATAAACAAACGCTTCCATAAATATCTGTGCGGAATTAGGCATGGTGAATGAATAGGAGATATCTTTTGAAGGTATAATGGTAAACAGTCATGACAAAGGCCGACCGACTCACCAGTGAACCAAACGATAGAGGGCTATATTGGGAAAACTGCGATCGGTACAGGCACCTCTGCGTTGGTTTGCATTGCAGATCTATGTTTACACTCTCAGTTCACACACTGTCAGTTGACATGAATTAGCTATTGCAAACGCTTCGGCAGTTATATTTTACGGCGGGAATCAACTGTCGAACTGTTAGCTGTTATTAAAGCATGCCATCTAAAGATATTAACTGATTTTGATCTCCTATACATTGGTGAATTTGAGACATGAAATTCATTCGCCAAAAACTGTAGTCGAAATAGAAATAAGAAGTAAAAACCTGCATATTGGAGAAGATGTGACGGGAGGTTTTTGTCGCCTGGGTGGTTCATCATTATTTAGGGAAACCAATTAATGTGCTATTTCGAGAACAAATGAAAGAAGTTGAAAGTGGCCCTCGATCGTTGTCTAGACGGCATCCACTGGGACCACAGACTCAGAAGTAATTCGAAACAATTGGACATCTGAGCAGGAAGGTATTGATCCCATTAGGTTGAATAACAGCTACATGGTCAATCACACACAAGGAACATAACGATCACATCAGGAGAATGTAGTTATTAGAAGCATAACATATCAAAATGGTGGAAGTCAACGCAACATGGATACATACCAGGGAGAGAAAACCCTGGTGTCTGATGAACATGTCTGAATACCACCAATAACCTGTCCCATAACAATGAGTTTTATAGCGAAAACCCGAAATAATCATCTAGCATCGTTTCCTTTTCAATGTAGATGGCATCGATATAAAATATTGTTATTAACGATGTAGCTAGTTTAACCCTACCTGGCCTGGGGGAGGGGGCATTTCGACCCCCCCCCCCACCCCGCACCAGGCCACAACAGGTCCCAAAAAGCCCAGGCCAGATAGGGTTAAATAGTGATTTTGAATCTTTGATAGCTAAAAATTGAACACACTCGCATTGCGATTTAGTCAATGCACAAACTCAATTAGCCAAACATAGGGAAACATGGCTGGTGACATGCTTGTGACGAGTGACTATGCCAGATGTAGAGCATGAATCCAAATTTACAGAATAATCGAGGAATAACAATACACAGAAATGCATCCGTGCTATTAAAACATTCGCAGAAAACTCTTGTTAAAATGGGACAGCCAATAAAATGCCCCTAAATGCATGTGGCCCTGTAATTTTGGATTTGGTATTAACCCTACCTGGCCTGAAACTCCGTGACTTTATAGTTTATTATATTGGGGTCATTTTGAGCCTGTTTGCATAACACCACGACCAAAGGATCATGGGTAAATTCAAGATGGCGGCCAGTTGGGGTACCAGAAAAGTTATGTTTTTGTCATATTTCTTCAAAATTTTCCGCGATGAAAAGTGGGCAAAAACTATTTTATTTCACATCACATTAATATTTACTAATTTATCAGGCAGTTTTTTCGGAGAAATTGCATAAATAAAAAAATTGGAAAATCTGACCGAAAAATCGACCAAAAAATGCCGTTTTTGAAAATGACGTCACTGTGACGTCATCAAGGCGACCGTCTTGGATTTTTTACATTTTCTGGTAGAGCTTGACGCAAGGGTATAGTGTGGTAAGTTTCAGCCCCCTAGCTCAAGGGATAAGAAAAATAATAACCCAAGCCAGATAGGGTTAAGTATAAAATATTACCTTCTACACTTAGTTAAAAACTGACCTAGGATTTAATTACAGTGGAAATACAATATGGTAGCAGGGATCTAGGTCGTTCTAGATATGGGGTAATATCACAAGCTAACCAGAGAAGTATTTGATATTTTGTACGATACGATCACAATTTGTCACCAGTATCCCTCACAAAGTTCGAGAAACATTAGCGAGTTGGCATTCGAATGAACAGCCATGTCGATCAAGACAAATTGATCCAGCAATCTTTTGTGATCTTGTCTGAAATCGTAGAATTTTTCGGACGGTCTAGAAAATATTACTGGGAGAGATGTATACAGGCAATATGCTTGATCTTCTACAAACATATCCAGAAAGGGCTAGATAAAAATTTCGAGTTTGTAATCGTCCCTCCTGCCGTAGCAATAGATCTGTCTGAAGGTGAGTATGGAAGGCAAACACCGCCAAAAATACAACAGTGAAAAAAATAAGCTTGAGTCAAACGATTAACGTTCATTTGACAAACGAACAACGGACAGGCAAACACTTAACGTTCGTTTACCAAACAATTAACGTTCATTTGACAGACGATTAACGTTCGCTTACCAAACGAACAACGCACAGTCAAACGAACATTAGACAGTCAAACGATTAACGTACAGTCAAACGAACATCAGACAGTCAAATGATTAACGTACAGTCAAACGAACATCAGACAGTCAAACGATTAACGTACAGTCAAATGAACATCTGACAGTCAAACGATTAACGAACAGACGGCGCCACCATCGGCATAAAAGTTTTTGCGTAAAAAGATCGCCAAATATAGAAAAACGGTGACCAAGCACATCAGCGACGCGGTTCGTCTCCTGAACCAAGCAGCTGCGATGCTTGGCCAGGCAGTTTATCTAACAACTTCTTGAAATAAACAAATATTCTGAAATTTATGCATGTGTTATTCAGACTATTGTGCTATAGATTCAGTTAAACACGTTTCTGTCAAATTTCAGTTTTGACGAAAAATAACTTAAATGATGTTCACAAAGGCTTTCATAATCACCTGTTTGAAATAATTTCCAGCTATCCAGTTCTGCAAATAATTTATTGATCAAATCATATCTTACCATATTTAATATCTAGTTAATGAGAACTAACTTTCTATCAACCTGGATATTTAGAAAAAAAAATCCTGGTCCTAAATTGTTTTGTCACAAGTAAGATGCTGCGAATTGACAATGTTCACAACATGTTCTGAAAATTGCGATTCAGATGTCGATTGCACACTAATAGCATGCATCAAAACAGCCGGACTTGAATACGTGTGTACATGTAGTTTCATCCGCGATTATTTTTTTAAATTCGATATATTCGAACGTTTCTAAAAAAAATGAGTAACAACATTTTTTCAAAGCATGACAGGCTAAATAATGTTCCTTGGTCGTAAGATTATGGTTATAATAAGGATATTCGAATTTGAATTTTTGATTGAAAAAAAATGGTTCATTATCGGCCGGTTGGGGATGGGGGGGATTGCAATTATGATCTCCGTACCAAACTTTCTATCCTATTTCTGGAACGCCAAATACTTGACAGCTGACACTCCGTGACTTTGTATGTTGGGGTCATTTTGATCCTATTGCATGACCCTCCGAACAGATTATCATGGGTAAATTCAAAATGGCCACCATGTGGGGTATACCAGGAAATTGATGTTTTCGTCATTTTTGTTCCAAATTTCTGCTTTTCTATAAGGAAAAGTGAGCAAAAAATATTTTATTTCAAATCAGACTATTACTTACCTATTTATCATGCAGTTTTGCCGAGAAATGGCAAAGATAAAATCAATCGAAAAATCTGACCGAAAAGTCGACAAAAAAATGTCTTTTTTGAAAATGACGTCACTGTGACTTCATGACATTTGGATAATCTTACATTCCCGATAGAGCTTGACTCAAGGGTATAGTGTGGGACGTTTCAGCCCCTAGCTCAAGGGTAAAGAAAATATTTAAGGTGTAGGGAGGCAGATCCCCCCCCCCCTCCTCCAAGGCCTGGACAGGTCCACAAATCCCCAGGTCAGATAGGGTTAATAGGCCATTTGCCAGCTCTACGATCGTTACAGAGCGATCTGGGTATATTCATTGTGCAGCAGAGATGCACAAAATGCACATGCAACTTAGAAAATTCAGGCTATCCCAACAATGAACTCAACAGAGATATAACCAACTATTAAAATCATTTATTCACACATTACCACTTCCAATTTATTGGAAACACAAAGAAAAAAACACGGAAAAAGATGGTATAAATGTGACGTTATTGTTGGAGCTATAAAAGCAGCTTTTTACCTGTGGCCGTCCACCCATATTATTGGAGTATTGGCATAATTTTCTATCTCAAAATTGTCATAACTGGTTGACTGTTGCAATGCGCACAGGTGTGCAGAGTCCACTGAGCGCGCTGTCATCAGTTCTGCAAAAGGACGAATAGCTCAAATCGCTCTATTCAGCCGGGTTTTTTTTGTTTTGTTTTTTTGTTTTTTTGTTACTGATTAATAACCACTTCGTTTTTTTATTGTTTTTTTTTTATCGAAGTGATAATTAATAAACGATAAAAATAAGAGGCAGTGCATACCGTAAGGGTCGAATAGCGCGATCGGGTCTATTTGGATAATTAAACGGTACGCGTATCTAAATTTTCTTGTAGTGCCTATCTAAATAGCCCGGTATTTATGATACAATAGCCCGATCGCGCTATTCGATTTATTGGTTTTTAATTAATTGGTTTGGGACTTTTTCCGCTAGGGCTGTGCCTCTGTGGCTTTTGCACGCCGCGCTTTTGTCCCTGGGGCTTTTGTCCACTGCGGCTTTTGTCCTAGATTCAGATATCATGATTGTGGTTCGATTTCTATTAAAGTCTGTGGCCGTTAGAAATAGAGGTCCGCAGTCTGTTCACGATGTGGCCATTGGAATCCGCATTTTTATATAGCTCCAAACCGTCCTGGTGATGGACGTTCTGCTCGTGGACGTTCTGCTCGTAGATGGGGACCTTGTTGACCGCCACTCTCTTAGTCGAGACGACCATCCAAATTATCTCCCCTTACTGTGACGGTGGCGCCCTCTGTTGACTGATGTTCATTTCACTGTACGTTAATCGTTTGACTGTCTGATTTTCGTTTGACTGTACGTTAATCGTTTGACTGTCTCATGTTTGTTTGACTGTACGTTAATCGTTTGACTGTCTGATGTTCGTTTGACTACGTTAATCGTCTGTCAAATGAACGTTAATTGTTTGGTAAACGAACGTTAATTGTTTGCCTGTCCGTTGTTCGTTTGTCAAATGAACGTTAATCGTTTGACTCAAGCTTATTTGTTTCACTGTTGATTTTTTGGCGGTGTTTGCCTTCCATAGGTGAGCTCTTTTGCCAAAAAACAGCATGATGTACAGCAGTTCTAGGAAACAAAATTGGTTAGGCAATGTCATATTTATAGATGATCCATGCAGTAGTGATCCAGGTGACCATGAATAGACCATGAGGCCATGATAGGTAGCTTCTTCCTTGAGTGACAGAGCAAGACTGGCGGTACGTGTCACGACTGATGGAACAGTTCACGTCACAACTGATGGAAAACCACATTCTATGATATCACATTAAATGAGACAATCTTGCACGCCACATCTAAACAAATGCATTGGAGGTCTGAGGATAAACTATCCGTGACATAAGACCATCGGTGACAGAAGATGAGCGTCCTGTTATTAACCGCAGGTTCCTATATTTAGAAGCAATCAAGACCCTTATTTTTCGCGTCTGTGAACCTTTGGCCTTCTTTGACCTGAATAAAACAGTCAAACAAGCGATCACAGCATGGAAAATAATAGCGATGATTATGTCAGAAGGGTATGCTTATTGATCAACAACAGACTGATATAATGCGTCACTAATTATAGAGAATACATTATTTTGAAAAATACCAGACAGGCTTTCCATACTATGGCAATAGCATAGGAACCTTCTTTAGTAGCAGATTGCGGCAGTGTTCCAACATTTCCTAGACAACCCTGCTGCACTGCGTTCGCCCTGTATTATCGAATGTCATTTTTCTATCAGGCCGTTGACTTCAAAACACAAACTGCAATACAGTACGTTGAAATACCTCGTTATTTTAAAGATAAATGGCCGATAAATTACATGTGTAATGCCAATTAGTTATTTCGTTTCTGGATGTGAAAAGATTTATGTCCAACGTTTGATAATTAATGTCGGGTCCGGAGCTTACATTTAACTGTTATCATTGAATACGTGGGTTTCAGAAAACGACTAAAACTAAAATTTGTCTGCATGTTATTTAATCAAGATCGGGGTCATTTTCCGCTTCAAGTAGTGCCAATAATATGCCCATAAAACAGGACCAATCGACATGCATATTATCCTGCAATGCAAATTGTTCCGGTTAAAATGCATATTACGATCTGCCCGATATATACCATGATGACCACCTCTATAAATTCAATTCTTTGAAAACAGATTATAGTAAACATAGTTGAGGGATGCAGTAGCAGATGTGGATAATCTCGACAGGTGAAATTTTATAACTTTCTACAAATTGCAACTGGCCATCTATAATATAAATTGTGATAACACAGGATTGAATGAAAAGCGAGGAAATTACATATCGGCCTTCAACATGTCCTGGGTTCAAATGGCAACGTTGGGGCTGGTAGTGATCAAGCAGGCGTCATGATTAAGGAGAAAAGTTCGACCATCCGTTTGTAGAGTCCACCGAAGCTGATACTCGGCAAGTAAAACCACGACAAGGGTCAGATCCAATCACGCGGAGACAAGACATTCAATGCTTGGTACCTAAACTTTTCAGTTGAATATTCATACTCAATTGACACGTTGCCCGACAGACTCATATATCCTGCTCCAAACGTCACATGTGTAGAGTAATACGAACACATATTGCCCGTCGTATCAGACTAAGATTTGCCCATGTGTTGATGTATTTCTTGAACCCGTTTCAACAGATTACATTGGAAGTCCCAAATAATCATCTAGCATTGTTTGCTTCTCAATACAGATGACATTCGGTGATTAAAGATGCAACCAGCCTAAAAAGTTATTTTTGATTTTTTGACAGCTAAAGATGACCATACTTGCATTGTGACTTGGTAAATGCACAAACCCAGTTAACCACAAAATAGGGAAACAATGCCCACTATGACTTTAAGATCAATGAAAAAATACTATGCTTTTCTGGTCTATTCCAGCTTCAATTTCTGACCCTCAGTGCAATTTGGTTATTTTCATCAATAAAAACTTTTTCGGTTTTGACCGATGTAAAAGAAAAGAATAATCGTTACTAAAGAATGTCCGGATACTACATAATAACACATCTAGGACATTTTCCTTCATTTTGCAACTCCGGTCGACATTTTCTCTTCTAGCCAAGCGCAGGAGAAGGAACATCATTTCCTGTGATATTTTCTTTCGCATCTGCAATAATATGGATTTCAAAATTACGAACTGGGAACATATCCAAAGAAGCTATCATCTATCTCAGTTAAACGTATTCAGCCAAACAAATTACCATGGTCATATTATATGTACTCCAGTGAGTTGAATGTAATGCCGAGTTATGATCAAAATTGTATTTGAAACGTAGCTGGTAATAACTTAATAATGTGAAATTTAATGGGAAAATGAAACCCACTCAAAACACATGAGCGTAATTGTTGCCACACAAGCAATATAAATCATAATTCACCATAGAAATGTGGTCTTATGAGACGGGTTACGTAAATGTAATCTAACTTGATTAGTGTTCTACTGTTCCAAGCAGGCATGTATCACTCTAATCTATATCGATGTTATGCCCTACGATTCCAAATTAGATTATGGTATGTTGGAGAATAAAAATCCGAATACATCATTATGTCCTATTTCCTTTTCAAATGGAGACAGTAATTGGCGAGAGATTCGAATGATAACGATATATGAACGATTCTTGTATTTATGTAACTTACACTTACAACTTAATCGTAATCCATCGAGATAGAAATAGACGGAACTAAACACCTCAACAACAGTAATTTCCCTATGGAACAAGTGTGCGATCACCCTGTGACTTCTCACAGAGCACCAGTTTGACAAAAACAACAATTGGTGAAAATGATAACATCATATGGGGTGTAATGACCATGCACTGAATCCAAAATTGCAAACCGTTTATGTATCTTACAAGAGGCATATCGGCCCGGCTGTTTGAGGGGGCCAGTGAAACGTGTGCAAATTTCTGCCTTTCTCAGCCATGCTTCTATTGTCAAACTATGCTTTAATTATAAAATTAGGATAGGACAATTATAATTGATTTCTTGGAGGCTGATACTTTATGTGAAGCATGTTGCCAGTTTGTGCAGACGAAGTTGTCTTATCCTGGTTTAGTAATCAAGGCATGGTTGTAGGTTAGACTTCACTATTAAGTGTGTATAGAAGATGAACTACCGCAGAAAACAGGGCGTCTGTTCATCCCAGGAAGGAATGGTTGGTATCATATATATTGAAATTGTTTTTGGATTATTTGACAAATCAAAATATACAAAAAAGCTGGAACAGTGTCTACAGTACAGCAACATTGTGACAGCTTTTTGTCGGGTACCCCCATGGTGTTTTAGGGCATTTTTACTTTCTGTGATTGCCCGTGATTGTCTATGATGGCGGCTGGTTCGAAATCGAGCCGCTCATCATATGTTCAAATTGCCGATAAATTTGACAGAACAAATCAGTCTTTCCAGCAAGGTAGGTCATTTGTTGCAACGAAATATTGGGAATAGGTTTTTCTGGAGATGTGCCGGCCAAATTTACTACATAATAAGTAAGGAATTTTAATAGTATTTTCACACCTTCAGGCAGATTTTACCATTTTTTTGTTGTTGTTGAAAACTGCTGCCGATGCATTCTTGGGCACTTGCAATCTTCTTATTAACTGTTTTCAGTTGTAAACAAAGGACTCCAAAGGCTTGAATGGGGCCGAAAGTGGAAATCTTGATCATTATTGAGTTGTCGGAGCTCGCCGCATTGTTCGAATGGCATGACATTGCTGTTTGGGCTTTTATACATTCTTAGACTGGTCTTTGCGCTTTTTAACACTTATCCAATTAGTCAGCCAGTATCATGAGCATTGTGGTTGAAATGATCATCACCTAGATTCCAGTCTAACCCAAGCTTTCCATCGGTTAACAGAACCCCTCCAATTTGAGGATCTTAACTTGAAGTTTATATGCACCGAATTTCATGGCCATAGTTCTTAGTTATACCAGTTCTTGTGTGATAATAGCCTGGTTTGCCAGCATTTTTGCCAGAGTAATCATTTTGCAATTCAATGTTTTCATCACCACTTAGTGTAGGAAGTTAAATATGGGCTTTTGGGATGAAGGATGGGCGGTGGGGTGCATTTTTTTCTGACAACTGCAGTGTGGTATATGTGAAGATCCACCTGCATATATTAGCTGACAGACACATGATGAAGTAGTGTATGGAACCATAGAATATATCTTTCCATGGTCTTTATCTGAAGATATTGAGGTGTTTATTGAGATTAGATGATACAAGGAAATCTTGCATTTTTGCACAATTTGAGATATGGCTGCATACTGGTATCTTTGCAACTGCTGGACCACGGATGCTAATATTTGCCCATTTGTGTGCCACTATATCCCCAACTTCACCATAGAAATATGAATAATATTGGGTGATTTTTGTCTACTTGTAGGTTAGACTTCACTATTAAGTGTGTATAGAAGATGAAATACCGCAGAAAACAGGGCGTCTGCTGATTGGCTGTTATTCATCCCAGGAAGGAATGGTTGGTATCATATATATTGAAATTGTTTTTGGATTATTTGACAAATCAAAATATACAAAAAAAGCTGGAACAGTGTCTGCAGACAGCAACATTGTGACAGCTTTTTGTCTACATAATAAGTAAAGGAATTTTAATAGTATTTTCACACCTGAACAGTGGTGTCATGGCCGAGAACGCAGAAATCTTGCCGTTTCACTTGTCTCGTCACACAATGTGCGTCAGCCTGACTGATAGGCCTTCAGCAACAGCCACATACGTTTCGAAATTTTTGAAATGCACCAGTCTTGCATTTAACGCATGCTCATGTAGACATAATATCACCTATGGATTAATTATTTTCGTCGATTGTTGCCATGATCAAACAAGCTATGTGAGAACCTCCGTTGTAATCGCATACATATCTTAGAAATATTAGCCAATATTTAAGGGAAAACTTGCTTTTGCTGAGGTGTTTAAATGGTGCAGAAAGCATGGAATATACGAATAAGACATACGTCAGACAATGTGAACAGACATAGTGGTTCATTGGACAACTATAATGATTGAGGAGACGAGGTCGATAAACCCTTGACCGAGTCCGCTCCAACTGACACGTCGAAAGTGAACCAACCACCTCGATCAGATCCAATCATCCGAAGATAAGCCATTTAACGCTTGTTTCCTGTACATCTTGTTCAATATTCATACGCAATTGACACGTTAGAAAAGTTTCGTGTCCAAAAGGGCCATTTGTCTTGGATGTTTAGAATAATTCTGTACACGTTTTCTTTGTTATTCTCTGGACTATTCTTTGCTCCCACGTGAGTCTACTATTTTCTCGCCTAATATTACACCTGTATAATTGTGGTGCAATTACATACATCACTGCATGCCACGTCGCAATCAAATGTGAAAGGCTTAGCTTGGAAACTATATTTAATCAATAGAAAAACGTAAGTTGGCCATAGAAGTCCGACATTCTTTCATTCAAACAATTCCACTTGATATATATGGCGGATTAGTAGAAGGAGGGAGAGCCGTGTCGGGGGAGCCGTGTTTTTGAAAGACATGCAGTCAGTATATGGGATCATATGACAGCACACCTGCATCGTTTTCCATCACCCATTTATTGTTGTGTTTAACCCTACCTGTCCTGGGGGGGGCCATTATGGCCCCCCTACCAAACTTTCTGCACTATCTCCGGAACGGCAAAAAATGGAGAGCTGAAACTCGGTGACTTTATCGTTTGTCTTATTGGGGTCATTTTGAGTCTATTTTCATAACCTCCCGAGCAGAGGATCATGGGTAAATTCAAGATGGCGGCCATGTGGTGTACCAGAAAAGTGATGTTTTTATCATATTTCTTCAAAATTTCTGCTTTTCCGCAGTGAAAAGTGGGCAAAAACTATTTTATTTCATATCACATTAATATTTGCTAATTTTCCATGCAGTTTTTGTGGAGAAATTGCAAAAATAAAAAATTCGGAAAATCTGACCGAAAAATCGACCAAAAAATGCCGTTTTTGAAAATGGCGTCACTGTGACGTCATCAAAGCGGCCATCTTGGATTTTTTTACATTTTCTGGTAGAGCTTCACCCAAGGGTATAGTGTAATAAGTTTCAGCCCCCTAGCCCCAGGGGTAAGAAAAATAATTAGGGGGGGCCATTTCGGCCCCCCCCCAGGCCTGGACAGGTCCCAAAAAGCCCAGGCCAGATAGGGTTAATGCAGGCGCCCACTCCAAGTGTCCAATATTTTTGTATTAGTGTATGCAGTTGTTTGCAGACATCAAGTGGCTAGAGTGCTGGCCATCTGCCAACATGGCACTCAGTGTACTTGAAGCAGAAATTGTTAAACTATTTACATTTATTCTTCATTCTTGACCCAGAGCGTATAAAAAAAAACAAGTTATTAGCTTGAACGATGCCGTATGGACTCGTCCTGAGTTCAAGGAAGGAACTGGTAACCTCGTCCATTCCCTTGCGCCCATGACTCGTCCATACAACACCGTACAATCCAATAATCTATGATTAGCCTGCCTCACATGTAAAGAAAACGTCTGGGAATGAATTACATTTTTACTGGAATCCTTATCAGGGAAAAACTGTTATCAAGGTACGCACAGACATAAATTAACATACATAAATGTATCAGGATAGCGAAGGTCGACAAACTCTATGGTGAGGGAGGTGCTTTCGTTAAATATGCTTGCGTAATATTTCCATCGTTCAAGTAGTGTTTAATGTGCACAAATTTTACAACAACGAATTTCATTATTTTTGAAAATAGACGTAAAACATTGTAAACACCAATGTATAGTAGTATATTAGTTTGCTTTTGAGCTTTTGCTCAATATGTTATCCTCATATGCCTTTGTCTACGGGGTCATATGACTGTCTTGTCGTCTTTTTCCATCGCCCTTGTTATGTTTCATTTAGCCATGTAATAAAAATAATAACAGTAATAATAATACACTTTATTCAAGAAAACCTCGATAGGTCCGATAGGCCAAAGTCCTCTTTTCATCTGGATCGAGTGTAGTGACAATAGAAACAACATTGGACATTAAAACAAGCAAGACTATGCTGTGTTTGCTAGTAAAAATTGGTTTGAGACATGCTTGTAATAGGCTGTTTCAAAACTGATCAGAGATAAACAACTTCTAACATGAACTGAAAGTTCGTTAAAATGCTTTGGTCCGTTTACCTTAAACCTACCAGGCCTGGGGGGCCATTATGTCCCCTATCAAACTTTCTGCGCTATCTCCCGAACGACAGAAAACAGAGCTGACACTCAGTGACTTTTTAGTTTATCATGTTGGGGTTATTTTGAGCATACTGGCAAAACCCCCGAGCAGAGGATCATGGGTAAATTCTAAATTGCGTCCATGTGGGGTACCAGAAAACTGATGTTTCGTTATTTTTCTTTAAAGTTATTGCTTTTCCACGAGGAAAAGTGGACAAAATCTATTTCATTGCATATCAGATTAATATTTACTAATTTATCTTGCAGATTTTGCGATTAAATTACATAAATAGAAAATTCGGAAAATCTGAGCAAAGAATCGGTCAAAAATGTCCTTTTTAAATAACGTCACTTTGACGTCATCAAAGCCGCTGTCTTGGATTTTCTGGTAGAGTCTGACCCAGGGTATGGCGTGGTAAGTTTCAGCTCTGTAGCTCAATTAGTAAGAAAAATACTTGGGGGCGGTGAAATGCCCCACTCCCACACCCCCAGGCCTGAATAGGTTCCAAAATTCCAGGCCAAGTAGGGTTAAAAGATTTCTGAAAAAGTTCCGTTCGTGCAAAAAGCACTTTTAAAAGTAAGCCCTGATTTGATAATCTAAAGTTTCTAATGGGTTTGTAAGTGTTTAACGCATTGTATATATAACTATGAGCGAGATCGCTGATCCCTTTAAAACCAGACCAGTTCATTTCTGGGTATAGGACCTTGGATCGTACAGACATTATCACAGTCAATGATAAGCCTGATCGTTGATTGTTGTAGGCTTTCCAGTCTGTCAATGTCATTTGAGAAGCCATTGCCCCACACGGGTAAACAATAGTCAATGTGTGGCAAGATGAATAGATCATAACATTGTTTTCTGGCATGAAAAGCTGAAACCCGTCGTATTTGAGCTAGAAGAAAGAGTTAACTTTTTACTTTCTTTATAATATTGGCAAAGCTTTGGTGTAAGACCTCCCATTGAAAAGGTAATATCCTGGACAAAAAACTGACAATACAACTTGCAGCAGATCCTTTGTCAGTTATATTTCGTGAATCTTACACCAAATCGTTGCCATAATATTGTTTATATGGTTCGACCAGTTCAGATTATCTTGGATGGTAATTCCTAAATCTGTCTTTTTACAGTCTCAATACCAGCGTTGTCGGCGGAAATTTCAAATGAAGAGTGGGTAGATGGTGGCGCTTCTGGTCCATGGTAATTAGTATAGATTTTGTTTTGTCCATATTTTGCCGTCATTTTGTTGGTGTGGCATCAGAGCTTCAAGCTTGAGACGTCTTGATTCAGTTTTGATTCCACTTCGCCAGCGGTATTCTCAAATGAATGCACCGTTTTATCATCACATATGACTCAGTTTGGCATTTAAGGTGTAGAGGCATGTCGTTGATATACACGAAAAACAGCAATGGTCCCAGTATTGAACCTTGGGGTACTCGCGTGTCAGATGGAACAGGTTTCCACAAATGACCGTTAACACACACGCGTTATGACGCCCGACAAGGTAGGGTATCATAAATATTCGGCTTCTTTAGAAGAATTTTATGATTGATCACATCGAAGGATTTCCTATAACGATCAATGAAAACTGCGCCTATAATTTTACCACGGTCAGTGCATTCGGTCCAGGAATGCAAAACAGTCGTGATACTTGTTTGGCCTTATGAAAACGCCTAACGCCGGACTGGTGAGCATGAATGACATTTTTGAATCCAAATAGTCCATTAAATGAATGCAAATATGCCTTTCCAATATTTTCGATAAAATGGGTAGCACGCTGATGGGACGATATTTTGCCGGGTCCGTAGTTGGTCCTGAATTTGTGAAATGGTCAAACTTTCGCCGATTTCCATAACTTGTAAAAGTCTTGTTCTTTGTCCACATATTTATCAAGTACGTGAATAATGGTGAGATAACGTGGCACGAGATTTTGAGAAATTCCGCAGAAATTCCGTCTAGTCCAGTTTTTTGCGGCCAGCGAATGTGGTTGTTTTTCGAGAAACTCCTGATATACTTCAGAAATTCGGAAGATGACGTCGTTCGATTTAATTTGTTGAACATGATCACATAATTTATTCAAATGGTCATTGCTGTCAGTGCTGGTGTTGACAATATAGTCCTTTATACTGGAGGTAAGTCAGGTACTCATGCCGTCGGCAATGTTATTTTGATCCGTTCGGATATTGTCATTTACATGCAGTTCCGGTGGGAAGCGGTTGGTACTCTGCGGTAGGAGCTCCTTAAAGTTTATCCAGGATTGTTTGATAGCACAGTTTCCTTGTTGAGGATAGTTGGTAGTAGGATTTATTCGCATGATATACATGTAATAAATTGTTTACTTTGTTTCGCCAGAACTTGTAGGTTTGAAAATCTGTTTTCTTGTTACACTTGTCTCTTCATGTCATGGCATGGTTGATGTCGTTCCACCAGTCAGGCCTGTTTTTGTTGTAATTTACACGTTTCTTTCTGACGTTCAGGACGAAAAAGAACATATTTGTCATTTTCGTCAATGAACGCTTCGATTACACTCCATGGATGGAGGTCTAGGTCTTTCATATAATTTTCTTCTTTAAACGATTTCATGAATCTGTACTTAATTGTTCCGTTGAGTTTGAGTTTCATTTTCAGATTGCGAGAAACGCAGACAGGAAAATGGTCGCTGGCAGAATACTTGGCAACGAGACTTTAAGTGAAACTATCTGGATTCGACACGAACGTATGATCAATAAGTGTTTCACCTTTGTCTATTATTCGGGTAGGCTGTGTAGCGACTTGTTGTAGTCCATAATCATTTTCCATAAGGTCAAGCCAATAATGCGATGTGTTATCTCCCTTCAGTAGATCCACGCTAAAATCGCCCAATATAACACATTCCTCGTTTTCTAAATGCAGCTTGTTCAAGCATATTTTAAAGGAATCGCACCAAGCGCACAGACTGTGATGTAACAACAATAGGTTAGGAATTTTCAGTTTTCAATTCAATGGTTAGCGTCGGTGTGTCTTGCCGTTAGTCGATTCGAATGAAACATTCGAATCAAAATGCACTAAGACACTGCCTTCACGATGCTTAGTGGTGCCAATTTCAGTTCTATTGTGTCAGCGCATGGAAAAACCCGAGAATTCAAATATATTGTCCTAGTAATTTTCATTTGCCCAGGTTTCAGTTATGCCAAATTTTTATGTTTTATCTCTGGCTTTGTTGATTGTTGGTTTTATTTCCTCAACATTGTTCTTGGTCGATATCAGCTTCAGGTGAATAAATTTCAAAAATTTCTTGTGTAGATTGTTGAAAGGAATTTTGTACTTATTTCAATCGTCTTGGTGTAGAATCGGGTCCGGTTGTATAGAACCGCTCGGTCGCTCAGACAATGTGGCTGGTATCGTTGTGGTCAGCTGGTGAACAATCAATACAACACCACACACTTTCGTCTCTCCATGTACTTATCACAATTAAAATGTCCATATTTACACAAGTTATATGACAAAATTCTCCGCAAGGAGTTTCGTATCGTTATAATTCCATGAAAAAAAATTTCGGATGTGGACAACCATGCATGCTAATAATCATTCTCCCGCAATCCTTTTTGTAACTTTTTATTTCTCTATAGTTTATATTGCGAGTTCACCAAAATATAATCTATCCATTCATTAGAAAACATCATTATATGACACTGTCAATACATAATTTAAATGAATTCAAATTAAGCTACCACATACGTCTGTGAAACAGCCAATGTCTGTCTCTTTTATCTTTCTAGTCCACTCACACGCTGCATAACAGAATAAAGAAGTTTGCTGCTTGCTTCGCAGTTCGCAGATTGAATCTCGCATTCAACCAATCTCAGGAGATGAATGAATTTAACATGTTGAAACTTTGTTGGCTATGTGGACTATATGGTATAGTCGAAGAGCTTTGGTTATTGCTTCAGCAAGTATACGGTACTATTATATAATTCGAGCAACGATTAATCATTGGATATATTACAAATTGACTTATGGACAGATACGACCTGTCGCGTGACTCTGTGGTCTGACATAAAATACATATCCGCTACCTGTGGGAAGTTAGGTGCCACGTCCAATTTGAAATACTATGCATTAGCGAAGGTTTTATATTGAATGAGAAAAACAATCTAAAACGGAAACCACAAAGGATGATCTATGCGTGCCAAATATAATCGTCCATACGCCACTCGCTAACATCATTCATTGAGGAATAATTCTTCTTGTCATTCATTGAACCTCCGAAGAGAAAGGTGATAGTAGAAAAACTAAATAGTGGCTATAAGAGAAAACATTCGAAATGAAAGTTGACAAGGCTGCATTAACCATATGCGAGTTCAAAACACGAAAGAGAATAAAGGAAAATTACTTTGTCAAACGGGATGAAGACCATCTTTTTGAGCAAAAGAAAATTTCATTTGTTAAAAATGTGATGTAATCATCAAAAGCGTTCTCGTCTACAGGCCGCGCATTATTACCGAAATTTCGGTTCCAAGCAGATTATATGTAGCTGAAAATGTTTTCCTACTTTGTGATGTCCCAAATGTGCGTTTCATATTGCATTAGCAAGTACATTGCTGTGTTATCGAGTACAGAAAACATGTAAACATAATACATCGGTTAATAACATAGCCACGCATTAGATATGCGTGTTTGCTACAAAGCTAAATTTGATCAATTCAATTTACCTGCGTCAAAGAGTAAGTTCACATCAGTCTGAAAAAGTGTTACAGGACACATACGACAGGTGCGATGTTCAGTTTATTAAAAATAACTAACTCAATTACCTCCATCATTTACGAAGGAAAGACTACTACCACACACCCTGCATACCAAACGGCTGCTCCAACTTCCGCCGGAGGGTCAACTTCCGCCGGAGGGAAGATCGTGGAAAATGGTAGGACAACTTGTTGGTTTTTACGTTGATATGTCAGAACCATACCCTATCAACAATATCAAATTGTCTCAATCGTTAGATGGTACGTTTATTTAACTAGCTGACGTGTTTTGAGAACGGGATAATTCTAAATAGACAATTACATCCATTAGAAGCCGAATCTAGAAACCTTTCTTAGAAAAACTACATCAAATATGCATTTTATCTAATTAATCAAGAATATACCTACGATCGCTATGTAAAACGAGGTTGCCTTTTAATGGCAAGATGATATTTATATGTGAAAAGGAAGAATTTTGATGATTTTAAGATGCATGAATATGACCTGTGTGGAAGTGGTGATACAACATACGGCGGAGTGAGATCTGAC